>CAJNDV010019513.1:23086-40124 GCA_905221635.1 Symbiodinium sp. CCMP2456 | reverse complement strand
GGGGGGGGGGGGGGGGGGGGGTGCATCTAAAAGGGTATGCTATTACTAGATACTGCGACCTGTATATTAGGTGAGTTCGTGCGATTTCCGTCTTGGGGGGTCCTATCCTTACGGAATGTATCTAGGCGCTTTCGGACGCTGTAGATTAAAACTGGATGCCTTGAAGATTCGATTCGGGCGAGTGGTGGAAAAAATACCAAGAGCAATTTCTTGTTTATATATTCTCTCATTAAATGAGTAAAATGCAAACAAATCTGAATAGAGCAGTAAGTACACACACACACTTTGTCTCTCTCTCTCTCTCTCGCTCTCTCTTGCTCGCTCTCCCTCCCTCTGTCTATCTATCCATCCATCTATCTATTCATCCATCCATCTATCTATCGATCGATCTATCCATCTATCTGTCCATCTATCTTTCACCCGCTCTTTTTTCTATCTGTCTTTATACGCATACATGACATACATACAGACAGACCGACAGACAGACAGACAGACAGACAGACATACAGACATACATATATACAGACATACAGACAGACAGACAGACAGACATACATACATACATACATATCCAAAAAGAAAATTTGAGACAGGAGGTGCCATGCAAACAGCTCTCAGGCCCCGGTCGCAAACCCCAAGCTGCAGCTCTGATCCCCAAACCAGAAGCTGAACCGTGTGCCGCTGCCCGACCACTCCATCAAGGGCTTGAAAGCTCAGCTCCCGCCTTTTGGAGAACTTGCTTTGTAAATCATGGTGTGCGTGCTGAGACAAGGGGGTTTTAAAACCACCGACAACGGTTCTGAAAGTCGATAGGAAGACGCCAAGGTACTTGCAAGACGTGCACGGCTTGACTGACGAAGACTTGGCGGTGCCTGGTTATGTTTAACACGCAGGGTGAAGCTCCTGAACCCTAAACCCTAAACCCTAAACCCCTAAACCCCTAAACCCCTAAACCCCTAAACCCCTAAACCCTAAACCCCGAACCCCAGAACCTGGGTTTGGAGTCCAAAAGCCTGGTGAAACTCAAAAAGACCCCAGGTCCACTGAAGCGAATCTAGAAGGCTCCGGGGCCGCTGTCATGTTTCTATGGGCTTTCAGTTCAGCGGGTCAAAAGTCGAAGTGCTGGCGATTTCGGCTTCGTTCCTAGTCCGATCAGTAGAATCTGCCCACGAACCTTCCTCCAGCTATATCTCGAAACACTAAAGTCCAAAGCCCATAATAGGGACAACCTGATCAAGGTGCCCTTGATGTTGATGCCCCGCCCACGTCTGAACCCTGCAACCCGGATCTAAATGGGAAGGTGTATCGGTGCGTGCCCGATGTGGAGCCTCCTCGAGCACTAGCCAGCCACGGACACATGGGCGATTGCCTGAGAGGGTTTAGGGTTTGAGGATTTAGGGGTTTAGGGTTTAAGGATTTAGGGGTTTAGGGTTTAGGGGGAGAGTGTTTAAGGGCTTAGTGTTTTGGAGTTGTAAGTCTTTGACTAAGCGTGTACGGCATGAGGGTTTAGCTTTTTAAGCCTTGTTGGGTTTAGGCCCGGCTGGCTGGGCCTGAAGGCTCAGAGCGAGGGTCTTTGTGGGAGCCTATGCAGGTTCTCTTTGGGAATTTATAGGCTTCAAGGCTCTGGGCCATAGGAAGCCCTTTTTCAAAAATCCTTCTGCTCCTTTAGGCCCTGAGTTTCAGAGATCTGCAGATCTGAACCCCAAACGTCTGCATACAGTATATCCTGAAGCAGTGATGCAACAATAACCGAGGAGATGCTGAAACCCGGAGTTCCCTACGGTAGCATCCGGAACTCGCAGTGCGCGACACGAGGCAGTGCGACCGTGCGCCGGGGCGATGCCGCGCTCCGAGACCTCTTGAGTTTGCTCGGGCCATTGGGTGCAGGATTTGTTTTGGTTTCGGGGCCCTAAACTCTAAACCGTAAACCCTAAACCCGAAAGGGGTGCCAATACACACCCTAAACCCTAAACCCTAAACCCTAAACCCTAAAACTTTAACAAAAAAACCCGAAACCCCGGGCCCCAAGAAGTCGAATTGAGTTGGTCGTAGATACCCGGAGCGCCAGTCGCCCGACTCTGCACCCCGAAACTCTTAAACCCCAGCCCCGAAGTCCGAACCCTTCAAAGCTCAAAGCCCTACCAGAACTCCAGTGCCTAAATACAGGGGCCTAAATAATTACCTATATTACTTTGCGGGGGTTCCTTATTACATTTTTGCCACTATGTAGGCTCGGGGACTGCAGACACATAGGCTAAACCTGCACAGCAGCAGGTCCGGAGACTGGACTCTGATGTCAAGAAGTCCTCGGCGCTCTCGAAGCTGTGAGTGCAACGGCAGTGTTCGCATCTGGGCCCAGCTAAGCACGTGCATGACTTTGTTATGCTTTGAGCTTGCTTCCGGTGGATTTTGAATGCCACTCCTGGGCAAGCAGGTCGTGCACCATACCAGTAAGCTAGATCGTCTAGCAGCTCGCGGGTAGAGTGATTTTGCGGACCGACACACGTTGATCCGAGAGATGCCCTTGTCTGGCTGCATCGGCTGAGCCATGGGGTTTCGGCTGAAGCGGCGATTTTCGCAGTCTGCGCTCTACCCATGTCACGTTTGCTGACCTGCACTTGGTGGATCAGCAAGAGAAAAAGTACAGGGCTTGATCCAAGGGTACTACTAGGGGCTGCTATGAGGGGTACTATTACGATTACAGGTACTGTAGGGGTACTATTTGCCTGAAGGACTTGCATATAGCCCTTTTCTCGAGGAGTCTGGCTTTGGTCTGGCGGCCTGCGTCGGAATTAAGTACCCGAGGCCATTCGCGGGTGCTGTTTTTTTGTTTTGGTTCCGCTTCGGCCGTTGCCTCAGAAGGGATGATGGAGTTCGGCAGAATTCGGCAGAGGCTTGAATGTTTGATTCGAAGGGGCTTGGCTTGTCCCTCTCTCTCTCTCTCTCTCCCTCCCTCTGTGCATAATTTATTTGTTTTCTGGTTTGTAGGACCCTAGGAAGCTTTGACATCATACGGGCTTGAATCGAAGTATAGTTAGGCTGCTTCATTGCGGCCTGAAAATGTACTGGATGCTTCAAGAGTGGTCAGTAGTAAACAAACGATATCCCCAATGCAATGCTAGCTGAAGGCTTGGACATTGCCTGCAAGCCCAAATAAATGTGTTTTGGCCCCAGCTCAGGGGCTGCAGGCTTCAGGTGGCTATACTGGGGGACTTAAGATGTCAGTTTGGCTGGATGATGTTGCACGTCGAGTCTGCCAGTGGATTTAGAGATTTTTGTTGGGGTTCGAACGAGCATCTCGAAGATGCAGAAGGCTTGAGGGATTGTTACAACCAGTCCTTGGGATGGATGTAAGGATGCGTGGTTGCGAAGTACCCGGTGCATGCTGGCTGCTATCAAGGGCTGGTCCCCAACTGCCTAGAAGTTGTTGCGACAGAGAGGATCCCACAGCACAGGCGGTAGATTTTAGGGTTCGTAAGTCAGAGACATGCCCTAAGTCAATGTTACTCTGCAGACCTTCCACCCCGCACCCTTAGTCCTGGATGCTGATGATCTGCTGCCGCTTCAAAGCTCGAACTTAGGGTCCTTCTTCATATAAATACCAAAGGTCGTCACAGCATGTATGTTGAAATCGGAAGCTTGAGTCTCTAGAGGAAGCAGCTATTCAGAAAACCCTGGACCCTAAGCCCTTAACCCGGATCTGAGCTTTCACACAGCCTGTTTAACCTCCAGCCCAAGCTTGCATCCGAAACTCAGAAAACGCCGTGCCTAGACGCAGAACTCTCTTTCTGTGATTTGTACATCTCTGTCTATCTGTCTACCTACCTATCTATCTATCAATGCACAAATGGAGCCATACACAGTCGTGCATTAACAGCACCACTGCCTTCCTAGCATCGGGGGCTCATCTTACCGCGAAGATCCCGGCTCGAGCTCCGTGACAGCCCTGGGTTTTGTTGTGGTGCTTTCGGTTCGTGTGTGCGTGTGTGTGTGTGTGTGGCTCTCTCTTCATTCACCAAACAATGTGCATGCTAACGCTGCGGGGTTCCTGCACTAAGAGTTAGGGGAATGGGTTATACGGTCAGACGGGCTCCGGAGACACGCGTCCGAGCAGTTCGGGGCTTCGGATTCTGCGCAGTGTAGCCGAACAAAACTCGTGTTGGGTTCATGGCTTGCGATGTGTCGGCAAAGAGTCTAGCAGTCTGGCAGGCTTGCAACAAACCGTTCAACAGGGTCGTAATATGCTTGTTTGGCAGCATTTGGTGATTTCAGCTGGTGATAGCTCCAAGCCTAAACTCTAAATCAGTCCTCGAACGGTCAACAGGCGACTTCTGCGTTGGTTCATGCTTTAAGGTTTGGACGTTGGACTGGCTTTTGCATTTCGGGGTGTAAGATTTGACATGAGGGATGCTTGCAAGAGCAGTGTGAGGCCGCGGTGACATCTCTGTGGGCACACCATCGGACCGAGATTGAGGGTGAAATGGTTTCTAAATCCTACTAAAAAAAAACCCTAAACCCTAAACCCTAAACCCCAAACCCCAAGTCCCCAACCCCACACCAAACTCGCAACACCCTGCAAGGACCCGGAAAGGCGAAACTGCTTGAAGCCATCAAAAGCCTTAAAACCGTAAGCCCGAAACTCCATTCCCGACCCCGCTTCCGGCTTTCTATTTCTACTTTAAACCCAAGGCCCTAAACCCCAATTCCATTTAACCCCAAACCCAGAAACCATACAACCCTAACTGGCTAAAGCCCCAAGGCCTACACCCAAAAAACCCTACACCCTCATCTAATTCCCGGACCCCGACACGTCACATGGAATTAAGTGGAACTGCGACTGCGCAGAGGTCGGATCTGACACGGCGATGGCGTCTCAGACGAAAGCAGAGGAGACCGGGATGGGTTCAGGGTCCACAGGGAAAAGCACGGGTCAAAGGCTTGGAGTCCATGCTACTGACTACTACAGGCTGCTTAAGGTGGCAGACAGAGTTGCAGTTGGTACATCTACACCAGCTGCCCGAAACCCCTGACACTTGAGCTACAGGCTGGATGACACACAAGCCCATGAACCGGGAACACCGGAAGGACGGCAACCTGTCGGAAGAATCTACCGGCAAATTCTTTGGAGAGGCCTGGCCCAGCTTTCATGAGCCTTGCCATTGCGGGGCAACCTAGACCGCAACTTTGATGACAGCCGCTGCTCGATACCTGGAGTCTAGGTGTTATGAACTACAAGAGCAAGAGGGGCTTAAAAGTAAACATGTACTGATGTATTACTAAGGTTACTAAGATTCATAGGGAGAGTCGTCATCGTCTTCTCATCTCCATCATGTTAGCATCGAAGTTGAGCTAGTGGAGCTCGTTGAAGGACGAGTTCACAGATGACCTCTAAATAAACAAAAAAGTCAGGCATCAGAACTTTGGTGTTATTGCGTAGCCTTGAAATTTATTAACAAAAGCGACAGGTTAAGAATAAGACAGAAGGGGTTTCAGCTTGAAAGCCCAAGGGTACCAGACAGGTAGGCAGAGGATGATGAGGGCTCTCTACAAAGGTTAGGGTTTCGGTGGGTGCATCAGTTTAAAGTCGAGACATGCTCTAGCTTCGCAAGGAGCAGTATACCCAAGGGAAACCCGTTTGGGTGCTGGTGAGGTGTGTAACACCTCCCGTCGTGAAAGAGACAGGTGATCCGCGACTATGTGCCGGATCCGAAAGCTTCCTGGCGCTCGGGGAAGCCTGACTACCTCATAGCTCCCAGACTGATACTTTGAAGCCTCAAAGGTACCGAGCGCTAGGTGACAGGATTTCGGGACGTTCAATGAAGCTGAATGACTAAAGCTTGCAACTTAGCAAGCTGTAGGACTGTAGGATGTAAACTTAGGCTTCAACTTCAGTGACTGTCTTTACATCGGCCTGAGCAAGTCGTTCTGCGGTGGTACACTATGGGACGGTTGCTCTATTGCTAGCATGCGTGGCCACGAATGTTGTTCCATAACACAGCTCGGCGATAGAGTTGGTAGTGTCACGGCGTGGAGTCCCGCAGCGCCATAGGCTATCCTAAGCCTCAACACCACCGTCACCGGCCAGAAACTCATTCACCCTTGAAACAAGATATACCGTCATCGTCGCCGCTGCGGTGGTAGCAGAAGTAGCAGCACCAGCAGCAGTAGCAGCAGCAGCCACCGCAGTGGTGGTGCGACGTCGTTTTCATCGTCGCTGTCAGTGTCGTTGTCGTCGTCGTCGGCGCCCTGATGTTTCTGCTCCTATTTGTTGTTGCCAGTGTTCTCGTGTCTGCAGTGGTTTTTGGTTGTGCTCTTAATGTTGCAAAACGCGTGCTAGCGCCCAGGTAAATCGGACCTTCTTCGAGTACCGATCGCTAGAGCACGAGGTGCTTGGAGTCGTTTTGGGTCCAGGCTTCTGGGCTTGAGGTTTCGGTCTAAGTAAGATTCAATTGGGAACTGGACATTGAAGATTAGCTATGTAGAGCTCGGTGCAAGGATAGATTCAATTGGGAACTGGACATTGAAGATTAGCTATGTAGAGCTCGGTGCAAGGATTTAACGTGCGAAGACGGAATTGATACTAAAGGTCTGGAGTGTCGGGTGTGGGCTTGTATTCCTTCATAGAATGGCCTGAAGGACGCTCTGAATAGCTATTCGTCTTGTAGTGCGGCAGGTCCTTGCAGGCCTGTCCACTGGCTACATGCTTCAGCTGTTGAAATACATGTAGGCATCCACGTATCTCTCGGGACATGACGGCTTGATCAGTGAGCACAGGCATCGGCAGGGGCGTGGGTGGCAACAGTGTTGTCGCGCAGGGTACTCCTCGATTTCGCTGCTACGAGCCAAAGAGGCCTCGCGAACTGTGGTGCCAGCGCTCCCGACTATTGCCATTGGGACCTGGCCGCTGACTAGGGCCCGTCCGCGTCAGCATGGACCGATGACATGATGGCGGGCACGAACAGTTGCCGTGGTCTACCTGTACCCATAGGCCCCATAGTAGTTCCTTTTTGGGATTACCTTGTAGGATTCTAAATATGAACCCCCAAAAGGAACTACTATGGGGCTTATGGGTAGTGCCGCTTAGCCATGTCGCTGACAGGCTGTATGGCCCGAAGTACAGCGTTCCTATCGGGTGCCTGCACGAAGATTCGAACTACCCCTGTGCAGTACCCTTACAGAACGCTATAAGTATAGTATCCTTACAGTACCGTTGTATAGAACCTCCTATAGAACAGAGACTTTGTACTTAAAACCCGAACGGCCCTAAAGAAGTCACCTGGGGGGAGCCAAGCCCGGCACTGCCACCGAAGTGGACGAGTCTGAAGAGCAGCTTGGGATGGGACGCCCAAGCTGTACTCCGAGCTCTTCGGGTTTTAGGGTCGAGGTCATCTCCGATGCGTACTATGTGCCACGCGGTATTTGTCTGCGTTCTGACCTTCTGGACACACTGGCAGACCACACAGCAACAAACAGTACCTTTCAACATTCTCTAGTTTCGGGTCCAATTATTGTCGGCTGTTCAGCCCTCAGATGCAGCTGAGCTTCCTCTAAACTCACGACTACAGTTTCTGAAGCCCGGAAAGTTCCAAAAGTCCAGGTTAAACGAATAAACAAAAGCGACCAGATTTGAAGCGCTAAAGCCACAACTTAAAGCCGGGAGCAGCCTACGCTTTGTGGTTCGTGGACTTTTAAGCGCCCTTGTAGTACCCTTCATAGTGCCCTTTATAGCAACCCCGAAAGGAATCCTAGGTACCCTTTCTACTGTAGTATCCCTTATAGTAACCAGCCTGCTGCCCCAGTGTTTGCAGAAGGAAGCTTCCTCTTTTGAAGCTCCAGGTGGGCTCTTTGGAGGCCATCGTCAGCAAGCTGATCAAGAACTGGGAACCTGGTCTGTGTTTACGGTCTGTAGAAGAATAAGATTAATGTTCGGGGGTTTCGGGACTTGTTGGGGATTGAGCTTTTATCTAAGGTTGAACCCATGGGCCCCTAACATGGGCCCTTAGGGGATTCTCGGGTCCCTTAAAAGTATATATAGGGTATATAGTAGGTATATTAGGGTCCCAGGGTTAAGGGCCCATACTAGGGGCCCATGGGTTCTACCTTAGATTTTAAGCAGAGGCTTGTGATTACAGGGAGCATTACCAGAAGCGCGAAACTAAGACGTGTCTGCCCACACCTTGCTGCAACACCTAAATGCGCAGAAAGCACCGTCTCCAAACCAGGTAGCAACCATGAAGCCCTGAACCCTCACAGTGTTCACCCAGGATGTCAAGGTAGTTTTAGGTTTTCAGGGTGTCGGGTGCTTGGAGCTGTGGCGCAGTGTTGTCTTATGTTGTCTTCTCAGCACGTACAGGCT
The DNA here is from genome assembly GCA_905221635.1 of Symbiodinium sp. CCMP2456. NCBI lineage: Eukaryota > Dinophyceae > Suessiales > Symbiodiniaceae > Symbiodinium > Symbiodinium sp. CCMP2456. The sequence goes on along the minus strand of CAJNDV010019513.1, from coordinate 31,768 downwards.
AAGTTTAGTTGTAGGGCTTGGAGTATGGTAACCTTTCGAAGCCCTCTGGCCTCCACGACCATCAGTCCGTCAGTCCTGTAAATCCGCACCAACTCCAGATTTGCCAACCCAAAACGAACACCTTGAACTCCAGCCGCCGCAATCATGCGCACCTTGCTCGGGAGAATTCTTGCACAGCACATGACAACCCTTAACCGCCATCCTAACAGCCTAAAGCCTGGAGCCTCCTGACCCGTGCCCCGACGAACCCGATCTGCAAATCCAAAAATAAAGAAACCTCGAGTTTTTGCACCATTGCGCGGTGAATGGGAGTTGTCCTCAAATCCCGCGAGAAGGTACATACCTGTTCAGGTACGCCTGTCAAAGAGACCTTAAGCCATAAAGGCTTCGGAATTCTTGCACGATACCAACGACCCTGGCGCAACCCTCAACCGTGTGGCTCCAACCCAAGACTCAACAGAATGCTAAATCGTTGTTTTCCACCTGGAGGGCAATAATCTCATGCTTCCTCTACCCACGTATACCTGCCAGAACCTAGTGCTCCCAATTCTTCGACATTCGACCAGCAAGCCATGAAGCTTTCAAAGCGGAAGCCATACGCCCTCGAAGACTCTCGAAACTCGTTAAAACCCTCTGCGCTTGGTACACACTACACAACCTGTACATCCAAAACACCATCAATCCTAGACTCCTTCAACTCTCTGACCTCTAAACCGATGCACCCTAAATCCCAGGCCGTGGAAGCGCATCATATCGCCGATGTTCAGCACTGGAAGACCATGGACATCTCGAAGTTCCAGGCTAGAGGGCTTCTTCTTCTTCTTGTTACTTTTATTCTAAGCGTTACCTTTATTCTGATTATTATTAGTATGTTTTAGAAGCCAGCTGTGTTGCTTAATTGAGCAGCTAGGCTTTAGGGTTTATGACCCAGCCTGGGGTTTGCTATTGGGCTTGGGGATTTGAAGGTTTCGGGGCTGATGACTTGTTGTGGGGTGTGGGTTTATGGCTTTTCTGAGTGAAGGGTCGGGTTTCGGGCGGCCTCTATGGGTCACATACATATTGGGCTCCTGAAAAGGGACCTTATGGGCTTGTTTAGGGGATCCGAATGATTAGATGGTATTTCTTAGAGTTCTGAGTTCTGAGGGTAGTGCAACAGCCCTCGAGCCTTGGGCTCAGACTTGAATGACCATTTTTTCTAACATCAAACGCCGAAAGCATTTATGAGTTCTGCGCCAGCCCCAAACATATGTTGAGGATTGCCTTGAAAATGCCCGCCCCAGAGGTGCCCGAAGCAACTCACCAATACAGACCTGGCAGGGTGCCATCAACGGTGGCTGCCCTTTCATGGTGGCTGCGGCGACATGATGGGGGTTGTCTTGGGGTATATGGCTTTATGATTGGACCGGGCAGGGGTCTCGCGTTCGTCGTTCTCTCTTCTTAGCTCCCCAATACCCAACCTTTAAACTTTTTGGGGGTTCTTATACTTTAATAGTAATCTGAAAGTTTAACCTTTTATTTCCCTGGCTTATTGGGGAAGCAAGGCTTTATTGTAGCGGCCTTACTGGTAGAGCCGCCGGGATGAGTTCAGCTCACGAGGCCTCTGCCTCGCTGTAGGCCCGAAGCCCCGAGCTCTTTATCCACCCTTCGGCCCTTCGAGAGTTGCTTAGAAAATGCTGGGGGGGGAAGGTCCTCAATGGAAGTTGAGTTGGATGGAAAAATGCCAAGCTGCAATCCCTGAACCCGCTGCTCCAAGACTCCAAGCGCCAGTTGTAAGCAGCGTTCGCTCGTAGTCCCAAGGTGCTGCATGTTGAGGAAGGGAGCTCCTGCCCCGCAGGGGATCAATCAGGATAGTTCAGATGTGGGGGTTTCCGAAATAGGGGACCCTAATATAGGACCCTAAATAATAGGATCCTTATTATAAGGATCCCCAAATAAGGTACCCTAATTTTTGGAAACTCCCATATTGTGGGGAGTTTAGCTGACTCTTGTTCACCCGAGGCACAGCACATGTCCGACTTCGGGGCATGCAATCTGTCCCGCCCTTACGACGTGCGGCTTCAGCAACAAACCTCTCTGTGCTGAGATTCCTATACCTCGACGCCATACTCCTGAAGCTACTGCAGGTCTCCTGAAACCACCGTACCTTCTTCCCGTAACTCTCGGGTCAATCCTTCAAGCCCTTGTTATCACCCGGCACTTCGAGCACGAAGATTCGGAGAAACATTGAAAGGGTCCAGGGTGTGGGCTCAGGGACGTAGACACTTACGCAAGACTTCCCTCCTTGAGTAGGGACTTTAGGGACGATGACAAGGATGTTCATATTCGCATGGATCTTTAAGAAGCTGAGGTTGAGTGTTAACAAAGGCTAGGGCTGTGACGATGTAGCATGTTTGTTCCCAGCAAGTGGCCCAGACAGAGCCCAAAACCTGAAATCTTAAAGCCTTAGCCTTGGTTGAGGCATCAAGTCCACTCAACTCGGCAACCCCACACGTGAACTTGTTGCCCTGAGCCCAGCAGTGATCCTGCTGTACGACCCCCACATCATCAAGCCCAAGACTTTTTCGTCATCACCAGGATCCCTCGAATCCATATATAGTTAGATCCGTTATGGATCCCATATCGGAGCCTTAATTTGTGCTTGCAGGGAGCCTGAAACCCAAACCTTCCGAGCCATACACACAACTTTGCGGCAACGTCATTCAACCAATTCGCCAAATCATCCTCAACGTTTTGTCCCGAACCCGAACACCGGCACCCTGGTGAACTAAACCCCAGCTCCAATGCTCAATCTCGGATATGCATTCCCCGCATCCTGGCCCTATAAACCCTGATCCTCGTCTCTAAAGCCTTCAAGTTCATCAGAGTTTCGGTGGCAGGTTCTTGGGAGAGTCCCGAGACTACAACTGTAGCACCGCGGCTGACTCGAGAGCTTTTGATCGCTTGCGTGTTTCTCATTGAACGACATGTTTTTGTTGTTCGTTGTGTTATGGTTGCTTGTGATTTAGTCGCTTCGTAGTCGACAGCAAGGGGCAAGTAGCGACATCAAGACGAGGAATCGTCGATGCCGTCGACGTCATACGACTAGGTGTCATAAAGTAAGTGAGTTTTCGTAGTAGGGGTAGAAACAGGAGGAGGAACACCACCAATAACAGCAGCAGCAGCAATTGTTGAAGCAACAACTGGCAGCAACAACAGCAACGGCAACAACATCAGCAGCATCAAAAACAACAAGCAACAGCAGCAGCAAAAGAAGCACACACGCGGCTACATACATCTACATTTTGGTGATATAAATCCGCATTACCCTAAGGACCCTAAACTATGGAATATATGATCTATTCCTTTTTATGGGTAATGCAGGANNAGGATTTATATCATCAACCGTACTGAGCCCGAGATTCGAAGCATCAGTCTTGTACTGGATGATGTCGAAGTGTTCGGCGGGCATGTGTGCTTGAAATCAGCTAGGTTCTGGCAGCCAGCAACCCTGGTTCTCCGCCAAACAGCTTCATCGTTGATCTTATAAAGTTTAGAGCGTTGGGTGTAAAGGGTCGTGATGCATCATCCCGCGCTACCCCTCCACCCTGACTGTCCACCCTGACTCCGGTTCAACGGTGAGGGTTCACAGTTGAAGTTCTAAGTCATGTTCATTCGTTTACAACTTAAAGTCCATAAAGACCCACATCGCAAATGAGAAGGGTCCTGAAGCCTGAAACCAGGAGTCCAGGAGATTGAGCTACAACCCCTTCGCCCCAAGACCATCGAGCACCCTCCTCACCTAGCTGCTTTGGATTGTTGGGTTTCGGTGTTTGTAGGGTCTACCGAAGCCGTAGGGTACAATTGAAGCTAGATCCCAATGACGCTAAGACCCAGGACTACATAGCTTCGAGTCCTCCCAGAAGGTGCATGCTGTGGGAAGGGGGAGGGGGGGGGGGGGGGNNGGGGGGGGGGGGGGGGGGCGCAGGGTCGAATTTGGTGCTACACCGATTATCCGGCGAGTCAGCTTCGAGACCGGATACCCAAATCAAATCGAAAGGGCCTTCCACTGCAGTGCACTTCGTGAAGCCTCGGCCTCAGTCAATGGGTCTGGAGGAAGCTTCAAAATCCAAACTTTGCCCTGAGTCCATCGCTTTAACTTTTCAGATTTAGAACTCTTTACTTTTTTCACAATGCTCTGAATCTGACTTTATCTATTGTTTTCGACAGCTACACCTCTAGGTAGCTAACACCTCGCACACCCGAAGGCACCCAAGCCCACAGCAGGTGTTTCGCACCGCATTTCCCATGGGCTTTGCCTGGGAATGCCTGGAGGTGTGGTGGATGGGATGTCTCACGATTTGGCGAGTGTAGACTTTTCTGCTTGTGTTTGCTATTGGGTTGGGGGTTCAATGGACGGATTTGGGTTTTTAGGTGTCATGAGTTGACCGGTTTTCGCTTGCCCGGTAAGCTGCCTCCGACCTCGGACTTTGAAGTCAGAGGACTGAAATGGGATGCCTTGAGTATCCTTAGGTGAAGTGGAAGTACATGGTTGCCTGGCAGTGCCGACGTTGCCGCCACAGCGATCGTGATAGGGGTCGTCACCAGTAACAGCAGCGGCAGCCGCAGAAGCAGTACGTAGTAGTTGAGGGCCGAGGTGGTTTAAGGAACGTCCTAGTCCTGGTAGTAGTAGTAGTCCTCCTCCTCCGCCTCCTCCTCCTCCTCTTCCCGTCAGAAAGGGTCTTAAGACAAAGCCGGAATTGTAACGCTTCAGTAGAAGCGAGAACGCTTTAACATCATCATCCTCATGCCCTTGCTTTATATAGGGGATCCCAGCACTAATCATCCCCAATCTACGTTCCATCGTTTAGGGGTTTGCTGTATCCAATGCCAACATAAAAACCCCAACCGCCGCAGCGGAGGTCTTTTCCGGACCGCCGACTGCCCCTGGGCTCCAGAGTATAACATGACACTTGTACGTCTGGTGTAGCCTAGGACACTCTCATGGAAGAACAGAATAGAATGGGAGAATAAATCAGTTCGAATAGGATATAATATAATAGCTAACCAGAATAAAACCTAAAATTATGTTAGAAGATATTGGGGACGCAAAAGCATGGAGGATCATGGTTCCGGGTGAGGTTCAAAACGATCGAGTGTTTAGGACAGTCGAGTTGTGCGGCTTGTGGATGAACATCGTTCCCTCAAGAGTTGAGTTTAGGCTTTGACTTTGACCTGATATTGCTGGGTGATCAATTCAAGAGGTGGGGCGCTGCAAGCATGTCTCTTGCATTCAACCCTTCTGGTGCTCCGTCCGACGTGCGCACCCAAGGTCGTCTTCAAGTGGAGACACTTTGGAAAGTACACCGGCGTGTTTACTGACAGAGCTGGCCGCAGATACAAGGGCAACGGGCAGATGGTGAGCAGCCCGGCTTCTTAGCCTTCCTCAGGGTCCGCGGCTTTACGCGGTTGGGGGGAACCCTGAACCCAACCCTAGCCGGGGCCCTCTACAAGGTATTAGGAATCTGAGCTCTGAACACCAAGCCGCCAGCACTTGACGGGGGAGGCTCTTGCCAGGAAAGGTGGGTTTGGGGGGTTCTGAGTTAGGTTTCCAACAAAGCAGCTTTTGTTGCTTCGTGGACAGCGGTTCCTACCTTGAGGGCCCCTTAAAAGCAAGTTCGTTCTTTCGAGGCCTGACACATACTTGTTGTAACTTGGTATGACTGCTTCGGCGGAAGTTCTCCTTTAAGCTTTGGTATGATGAAGCTCTCAGTTCAGAGCTCAAGGGCTTACAGCATGATGTTCGGCTTCAGTAGGTTTTAGGGTCTACATAAGGAAATCCAACAAGAGCTTCTCTTTTAGAAGTCAACCCTGAAATCCTATGAAACCTGTAGTGTCAAGCGCCAGACCCCTCCGGATATCCGATCAAATCACGGCGGCCTGTTTCAGAATATCTTCCAAACAGCCGAGGCATTGTTGGGATGTGCATTGCCAAGGCAAGAGTTGTCTCGCATTGCAAGCTGGATTCCACAGCAGTCAGACCGTTTAGAAGTGCGAGGATTACGTTTTGTAGCCGCCATGCTGTTAGCACCAGAGGGTCCCGGGGGTTTCAAGTATGACAACAAGTATGGCATAGCAGTACTGCCAGACGTGCCAAGACCCCGCCATCTGTTGTCAATGCAGCAGGATGTCTTGTACAAGAGAAGCATGCCAGCAACGTGTCACAAGCAAAAAACAAGGACAGACCAGCGTATGCAGAACATCGTAGTACAGGAGGCTTAACAGTTTGCAAGATTTGTCTGTCAATGACCCCAAGAGAGCGTTGCATAGCATCAGCCTTCGAAGGAAACCGAAGGCATGAGTTAGCGTGGAGTTGAGGGAAGGGTCAGACCTGCTTTCCCTGCATGAATATCGCTAATCGTCCAGGCAGTAGCCGGTGTGCGATGTGACTTTTCTGCGGCTATGGGGTTGGGACAAGAGCAGAATGCAGGTCAACATGGAGCTGCAGATCACTGGCATGGATGTATATTACAACCCGGATTCGCGGCGGCAGTTGTGGTGCCAACTTGCTTGATACCAAGCTCCGAAACCCAAAGCATGCTTGTGTGCCACAGCCGGGCTTGGCACTCAAGCTGTGGCCGATACCTGCGGCACCTCGTTCGGTCATCGATGTTACAAGACTTAATCTAGGGGCCTTAGTAATTAGACAAGGGTTTCGCGGCCCATTATAGTATAAATATAATAAGGAACCCCAAAATAGTATTAGTAATGATTTACCCGTATATTCTTCGGTCATACAGCCGCAAACATCTGCCACGTCTTCGGTCTGAAGGGGCACGCAGCTCACCTCCGACGAACGACATCCTCAAACTGACCACCTCCATGCATCTATACGGGTGGTTGTCAAAATTAGGGTCCCTTTTTGGGTCCTTATTATAATACGGCACCTATTATTTAGGGTACCCCAAAAGGGACCATAATTTTGACAACTACCCATACCTATAGTACTTCCTAATGACGGCAAAGCGCTGATACAAGTCGTCGACCAGCCTGTATTTCTCTTTCGGATGATTCCGTCTTCTATATATTGGCAACCCTATATCATGAACATACCGTACAGTTTGCTCCAAAGCGCGAGTTCATTCTTTCAGCTCATTCCTGTTCACCCTCTCGAGGAAGAACTGACGAAGCTCCTAACCACCATGGTTGACACCAACTGGCGAGCTCTTTCTGAGGATCCCGGCGCCACTCGGCAATTTTAAGCCTTAGGGCTTAAAGGGCCTAGGTGCTGCGAATTTACGGCTTTGAGTGTTTATTTTGTGGCATATGGTGTGCAGCGTTTAAGGCTTCGGAGATGTCTGCAGAGCCATGGCACGTTTGAGCACCTTTAACTTTAAGTGTATGTCCGCATACGACTACTTCTAATTGACAAGCTGTAGCGTGTGCAGAACAGTATCAGTTTGTGCCCCAAACTCAGGATCCCACACCCCATACAACAGCCTCGCACTTGGTGCTGAAGCAAGTGACAGCTGTATTCCTTGGTCCTTACTGTTTTGTAGGACCTCCTGCGCCACCATCGGACTCTCAGCGCTGAGCCGACAGGCTCCAGCCAAAATTGCCCAAAGCCCCACACTTCAAATCTCGACCCGAAGCCCCGCACTTCACAACTCGAAGCTTTGAGCGAGTATCCTGATTATTTCCGACATTGTGAGACCAGCCACCCTGCCCAGGATGCAGGATCTACCCAAGGTGGTGGCTGCTCCAAAAACAGCTCCTGCGTGTTGTCCTGAGCCTGCTTGGCCGCCCAAGACGCTCTCTTGCGCTCTGACTGGGTTACTTCGCAGATGCTAGATGATGGCTATCTAGTCCATGACGGGAAACCTGCCTGAAGCTGTCCGCCGAGAACATAAAAAAGCACACGGTCGATGCAAGAACCGAAGGCAGACCACGGGCCACTTCCTGATCCTATGCTTGTCAGAAAACCTCGTTGGAAATAGCAAGTTGATTGACTTGGCCTTAGGCGGGATGACTGGCCTTGTCCTTTCGCATTTCTATTCATGCCGCGATTGCACAGTAGTTGCGAAGACTGTTTGTTGATGCTCGCTGCCACTTGATGTATTGCCGAGAGTGCAGTGGCAGCATCACAGTTGACTCGTAGATAGAACCACCAGTACCGTCAGTAGAACAGAACAGCGTCAGCCACCTCAATGTCTTGCAAAACGAGAGCCAGACGGAGCGTTTTGGGGACCGAGGCCGAACGCGTCTCGAAAATGTTTCACAGCAGACATGGTGCACACGCTTGTTGCAGTAGGGTGACCTCACGATATGCTCTTGTCCGTGTGAGCTTAGAACTCAGCATATGTGACCCGGCGGCTGAAGGGCAACATTACGCCGTGCTCAGACCCCAACGCCTGCCTATGCGCGTGAAGGACAGAGACGATGTGTAAATGTCGAAGTGTAGCAGTCGCTGCAGTATGAGTAGGAGCATGAGCAGGTAACAGTGGCAGTAGAAGTAGCAGTAGCAGCAACAGGAGGAGAAGGAGGAGCAGGAGCAGGAGTAGCTTAGTAGCTTGGTAACTGAGTAGTAGTAGTAGTAGTAGTAGTAGTAGTAGCAGTAGTAGTAGTAGTAGTAGTTGTAGTAGTAGTAGTCGTAGTCGTAGTCGTAGTCGTAGTCGTAGTCGTAGTCGTAGTCGTAGTCGTAGTCGT
>CAJNDV010019502.1:7141-18539 GCA_905221635.1 Symbiodinium sp. CCMP2456 | reverse complement strand
GGGTCCCAGTTAGGGTTTAGGGTTTAGGGTTTAGTTTGAGGGTTTAGGGTCTTGGGTTTGGGGGTTTAGGGTTTAGGATTTGTTTGAGCTGGGCATCTCTAGGGCCCTAGGGTCCCTACCTGATTGTTCAGAAATCTACCCTGTTAAGGCCTTTATGGAAATCATGACAAGGACCCCTAGAAAAGGGTAGGTTTTACAGGGTTGAGGTAAGCCTTAAACTCCTAAAGTTTTCAGCTTGGGGAGATGTCCGGGGGTATTGGGTTCTGAGTGGTTCAGGTATGAAGGCTTAGACGGTGTAGGGCAGGGTTTAGGGGTTAGGGTTGAGGGTTTAAGCTTTTGGAGTCGAGGGGTTTGGGGTTTCAGATTGGAAGGTTTGAGCGGGTTTGTCTCCGAGATTTTTGTTTGGGTGGGTGGGTTTAGGCGGATGTTGTTGTTAAGATCGTAGGGGGACACAAAAAGCCCAACTTTATCCTTGAGTCCGGGAACGACGGCCATGAAGCTGTAGTTGGCTTCAGCTTGTGTTGTAACCACCATTGCTGGATTTGGATGTCGCGGTCTTCGTTTCATTGGGGTTATAAACAGACGTGTTTCCATATTCTCTGGCCCTCCGCGTTAGGAAAGTGCTGGGATTACGGGATTGCATAGGCAGGGTAACGGCAAAGCCTGAAACCTTTGACTCCTGCTTGTGGTCAACTCTTTACAACCCTACTACGCCCTACAGTTGACACACAAAGCCCACGAAGCCCTAGAGCAATGTGAAACCTACCCCCTTCCTCCTCTCATAAGACATAACACAATACGTCAAGCTAAACCCTAAACCCTAAACCCATAACATGTCGGACCTCCCCAAGAAGGTCCTCCGATCGGCCGTCACCGCGCCGGGGCTAAGGGGCCCGGCGCTGGTGCGGGCGCTTGCCGTTCCTTGGCAGCCGAAGCCCCCTCTCAACGGTTTCCGGCTTTGGGTTTAGGATTTTGGAAGCCCCCAAAAAGTTGGTAAGACTAGCCGAAGACCCATAAAGGGCCATGCTTCTACACAACTTTTAATATCCAGTCATGCCAGACCTCATGAAATATTGTGGCCTAGATGAATCATACTCGAGAGGCCTCTGACGTTTTCATGGGTGTATGTTATATAATCTAGTTTTCCACACGGACAATAAGCAGAACGTGACCTTAAGGGATATGGTGCATACTCCTAGCTTCGTAAAGTTTGCGCATGTTCTAGAGTGTAGAGCTCATAGTCACCAGTTTCCTGCAGCTTGGGCCACCAGTCTCCGTGGGCATAGGATTCACCTACACCCCCCAACTAGACCCTCAACCCTAAACACCAAAGCCTCTTAAAACTCATTCTTGAAAGCCTCTTAGGGTTCCTGCTTATGGCTTTGCCTCCATAGCCCTATCCTAATTATGCAGTGGGTTTAGGGCTTAGGGTTTTTGATAATGATTTGTCTCATCGAAACGCACCTAGATGGCACTAATCCCGGGCTCCCAAAATTCGAAACCCTGAACCCTAACCAACCCTCCAAATCCTCTTTTTCTGTAAGCCCCTAGGCCCTACAAGTTCTTAAAGCCCTCAACCCCAAACCCCTGTAGCCTAAACCTCAAACCCCTAAACCCTAAACCCCTCTAGAGCCTAAAGCTCAAACCCCTAATCCCTCAACCCCTAGAGCCTAAACTTCAAAACCCTATAGAGCCTAAACCTCAAACCCCTCAGACCCCTAAACCCTAAACCCCTCTAGAGCCTAAACCTCAAACCCCCATGATTAACATCTTTCAACCCTCTGAGACGCCCCAAGTTCCTTTACCCTTCTTGGTGGGGGGTCTAATGTAGGGGCCTAAAGAATTACCAACACGATATTGGGGGTCCTTATTATAAGTATAGTATAATTTATGCTATAATATACAACTAAACCTTATTTTAAGTGTTACGGCCCCTATATTAGCCCTTCTTGGTGGAGGGTCAGCCCTGAAACCGAAAAGCCGTGCTAAGCGACACAAGCCCCTGAACCCGGTAGGTTTCGGAGCATGGAGGAGATTTCGGGTCTTTGGCGGTTGTCTGGGGGTTTCGGTTCAAGGGAGCCGTTAGACAGAACTCTCGAAGGGACGCCCAAACAGAAACCCCTAAAACAACCCTATACCCTAGAACCCACCACAAGCAGCCCTGAAAGCAGCCCTAAATCCTAAGCGGTCTGACCTTTGACCTGGGGTTTGCAAGCCATTTTTGTTGTAAACAGTAGCAGGAATTCTTGGTAGCATTCCTTTATCGCCCCTATATAGTTATACGATAATGTAGCCCCAAGCCGTGATTGAGGCCCCTATGTTGAATAGAGAGCCTCCATGCATAAGGGGCGGGGACCAACAAGCGAGGCACTTGGTTAGTTGCCAAAAATGCCGAAAGGATCGAACAGCCATGGACCCTAAACCCTACCTTAACCCCAAATAACCTACCATGTTAAGGACTCATATAAAGAAATCATAGTAAAGAACTCTACAGAGGTAGGTTCTTTGGGGTCCAGGTAAGCCCCTTGTAGAGCTCCCCAAATGCCGATCCCAAGATCACAGTAGTGAGTCCTACACCCGAACACCATAGCCGCAGCAAGGACATGCTGGATGACAAAGAAGCATCAGCTACTCAGCGATGAGAGTCTCTCCGGGTCCAAGTAGCTAGGCAGGGCTTCGGGTTTTCTTCTTTAGGGTTTAAGGTTTAGGGTTTTAGGGTTTGGGGTTTAGGGTTCGAAGCTTTGCGGTCTAGGATCTGGGGCAGGCACAGTGAGTAGATCCCCGCATGTTAAGAGACTCGCTATGCAGCTTATACGCGCATGGAAATATCATCGTAAGCCTGATGTGGCTTTCCGGTAGCCTCAGGGAGTGAGAGTGTACATACACACACACACACACAAATACAAACACACCACTTTGCATGATTGTACTTCCTGCCTGGAACCTTAACGTAGCGACCACATGACCCGAATAATAGGGGCCTTATACCTTTTACAATCTGACTTCGCTTTTAGGGTACATCTCGTCCTTATGAGTCATTTGGGGAGCCTGTTATCTGCGCGGATCGAACATTTTATCGGCGTCCAATGGGCTGAAGCATTCCACACTCCACCTCCGGCATCCTGTAGACCCAAACTCTGCACAACAGTAGCCGTAGCCATGTCCCCTAGTTCGCTGGTTGCAACCCTGCAATCTGAGTATAATTCGAGCCCCAAGAGAAAATAAGCATGACAGCTTGTCTGGTGTTAGGGCCTTGATAATTAAACTAGGATTTGGGGGCATTTCATATTATAGATAACACAAACCCAACGGAATGATGTTGTTTCCAGGCCGTCCCGAGCCTGACCACCCCAAAAGTCCTGGGCCCTAGAGACCCCCAAAACCCTAAATCCCCGAAGCCCGAGACCCTTGAACCCTTGCCGCTGAAACCGTTACACCCTGAACCCTCAACCGTTATGCCCTTAACTCTAAACCCTAAACCCCTAAACCCCTAAACCCTTAAAGCTTAAACCCCAAACCCTTGTGCCCTAAACCCTAAGCCCTTAACCCTAAGCCCCTTGACCCTAAACCCCTGAACCCTTCAGCCCTAAACCCGTCTCTGAGGTCGCTGCGAGGCAGGCGCTTTGCGCTGCGCAGCGGCGGCCACTGGGGGCTTTTGAGGCTCACGGTGGCTTTCGCTTTCCGGGACTTGGGTTAAGGGTTTTGGTTTAGTTAGGGTTCCAGGGTTTTAGTGGGTTTAGGGTTTAGGGTTCCAGGGTTTCAGTGCTCTTAATTTTGTCAAATCGTGTTTTTGTTCAGGGGTTGTACGATTCTTTATCCGTATCAGGTTTGCAGCCAGCCATGTTTTAAGGGGTTGTACCGGGTACACAGTCTCCCTCCTTGCTTCGATGAAGCAGACATAGGCTGGAAGAGTTTCGAGGTAAGTGCTTGATCTAGGACATTTCAGGTGGGTAGTTACCGCTATAGGAGCCGTATAGACTTATAGAAGCCCTAGAAAACCCTAAACTCCCCAGCTGTACAAGGTCTATATATATATATATATATATACACACCGTATAGAAGCCTGATAGACGCCCTAGAAAACCCTAAACTCCCCACCCTAAACCCCAAAACTCCCCTGCGGTAGTTTCCTTTACTTTCGAGGCTTTGGGGAGGTAGGGCTTAGGTCGAAACCTTCGTCTCGTCACTACCCCCAAAAAACCCGAAGAAGACCCGGGGTTTAGGGTTTAGGGTCCTATGTACCTATATGGTAGAATGTAGGGTTTCTATACTTGAAATGACTATTCTGGTTTGGGCAAGTATCCCCCATATGAGTACTTAGGACCTTTTGGGTATAGCAAGGATATCAAACCCTACAAGACTTCTATGAAGCGCTACAAAAGCCTACTTGGGAAGCCTAAACCCGGAACCCCAACTTCTAAGCCCGTAAACCCCGAAGCCCTAAACCCTAAAGCCCTTAACCCTAAAGCCTTAAAGCCCTAAACCCTAAAGCCCCAAAGCCCTAAACCCTAAACCCTAAAGCCCTAAAGCCCTAAAGCCCTAAAGCCCTAAAGCCCTAAAGCCCTAAACCTATATAACCCCAATTGCCCTTAAACCGGTCACCGGGATCCGCAGGTCTTGGCTACCATGGAGCACTTTTCCGAGGCCTCAGATGAAGGGACAGGTTCTATAGGGTCTGGGGGTTAAGGGTAAGGGTCCAAACCAGGTGCTTGGGTTGAGCCTAGTTTACTAATTTGGATTGGTATGCAGATAAAGCTACTTGGACTCTTGAGATGTACGGCTTGGGGTGTATATGCGCCTTTTAAGTTGAGTGTTCAAGGTAGCGCCATAAGGTCTGGTGTTTTCAACTTGATGGTTCGTTTTGGGCGTAGGTTCAGGTTCATTTTAGGCTGAGGGCTCCTGGTGTTGGGTTTGCGCTGGGGGGCTTTAGGTTGTATTGTTAGGGTCTGATTTAGGTGGAGGCTAGTTTGGGGTTCTACATTTTTATTTCTACAAGACGAAAGGACCGTTGGTGCGACATGCAATTACGAATTCCTATCATTTTCGGGCGCTTCGTCATTTTCCCATGGTGGTGTTGCATACTCCTGCGGTTCAATCCTGCTCGCCGAGACTAGAAGACGTATATCATGCCACCCTGCAGTCTGAAGCCCCAATGGGTAGTTCTCTAAATAAGGGTCCCTTTTGAAGAAGGACCCTAGTTTAGAGAACTACCCCAATGATGTCTGCAAACATCCCTTTTCTCAGAAATGAAGGAGGAGAACTGGCATACACTCAGCCTGGCAAATTCCGTTGAATCCACTTCCCTAAAGGTTTCAGGCCTCAACTCGAATATGTAGCGCCCTTCAGTCTGCAGGGATTTAAGGCTTTAGAGTCTACCCTAAGGGTCCAAGTACCTAGCAATCATATACTCAAACTACCATCCGCAACCAAAGTACCTTATTATTGGGTCCTTTGGACCCTTATGGCTAGGCTTACGGAAGGTTTAGAACCCTAAACCTAAATCCTAAACCCTAAACCGACAGCTGCAGGACACTGTGCAATGCCTCATGGACCTGGCCACGCAGGCTCGCACTTCTCGCTGCGGGTCGCTAAAACCCTAAAACCCTAAATGGGTAGTTCTCTAAACTAGGGTCCCTTTTAAAGGGGTCCTTCTTGTAAGAGTGCCGTATGATATTGGGGACCTAAAAAGGGACCCTAATGTAGAGAATTACCCAAATCCTAAACCCTAAACCCTAGAGCCTCACTTCCTAACCCACATGCCAGGGCTCACCAGGGAGTTTCGGCAAACTTGAGAAAGAACCCGCGAGTCTCCTTCCGTTGATTCTTGGGTCCGAGTATTCGGGTTTAGGGTTTAGGGTTTAGGGTTTAGGGTTTAGGGTTATGCTTCACATGTAGGGTCTCTTAGATGCAGAAACTCCTTCATAATGCGTTTGGGGTTGCAAGAGGCCAGGCAGGACTGATGTGGACCTGATTATTCAAAAACCGGGCGGATTCTTGTGTGAACCGAGAGTTAGTAATGCCCACTGTACAGACCCTTCTTTCGCATGATGTAGGTGCTCAGGGTCATTCGGGCATGGGTTGTTCGTCTCGCAACGTCCGAGACTCTTTGCAGGAAAGCAACTGCTTCAAGGGCCGGTCTGAGTTTAAAGGATTCGGGTCGGCTATACCCACATAGCCCAGCCGTAGCCCGTGCTCAAGGAATATTTCAGTCTAATAAGAAGCTCGCGAATGATTCAAGGTATATGCCTTACCCAAAAGATCCTTATTCCATGATTATGCTGGGCGGGGGTACACTGACAGCTACAGGTAGCTTTAGCCTCTGAGCGTAGCCCCATCCTCACATCGAAAGATTGCCTCGACATCAACATGGTGACCCACGAGAGGGACAGAGAGAGAGAGAGAGTCACGGCGCCACTTGGATTCTTCACCCCGAAGCCCCAAAACCCTGCGTGCACCTTGAACACACCTGCATTCTCTCGAGTTTAGGTCCCACAATACAAAAGGCTGTGACCTTCAAAACACAAGCTCGGGTAGACCTTGAGTTTCCAGACCCTAAACCCTAAGCCCTAAACTAGAGGAGAGCGAGGAGGAGGAGGTGCTGGAGGCCAGATGGAGTTTGTAACTAGTTGATGGTTTGGGGGTTCGGGTGTAGCGCGGGCAAAATTCTGGAGTATAGTTGATCATGAGCCGTGATTCTGCGGCATAAAACATTGATGTTTGTTATGGTTTATGCATGATTTTGTTCATCAGCTTTCAAACTAGTTAAGGGTATCAAGGACCAGGGTCGCTGTTGCAACAACTTGCATTTCAACCCTAGCGGGTGGTCTACTTCAAGAACTTGGGCGATGGAGACCTCCTGAAGCACTTGATGGACTGTGCAATGGAGTGAGTCTTGGCGGCTTCAACAGGGTCTGCCACGCCAGACTGTGGCTGGTTGAAGGGGAATGTGATCATCTCCCCTGGACTAGTGGAAGAGCTGAAGAGGTACCTTCCGGGATTCAACCTCAGTGCTGGGACCCACACTTTGGAAATCGGCAAACTGGATCTTTTCGTAGAAACAGCCTCGGGGACCTCCAAGACACAGCTGCCAAAACCACCAGCAAGCAAGATTTCTACGACTTCCAAGGGAGGACTCCCAAATTTTGTGAGTCACTTCGAGGCACAAGGCGACATCAAGTCAAGATTCCCTCTGGCAGCCAACGACTGGCTCATGGCGGTGAACTTTCTGCACGACAACAAAAATCCTTAAACCCTTAGAGGTGTCTTCAAAGAAATTGGTGAAGGAAGCCCTAGAGTAACCCGATACCCAGCTTGGAATGACACCTGCTTCCCGCAAGATATTGTGTTATTTATAATTTGTTTTTTTGTTGGGGGGGGCGCCCGTTCTTTTCTCGCAGGGGTTCCTGAAGCCCAACATAGCTTGAGGAGTTTAGGGTCTGGTGTTTAGGGAGTGGTCTGTATAAGGGCTTATCAAGGAACTATGAAGGTTTCGCAAAGTTAAAGGCTTGTTAGAGTGTTGCTGGATTTGTATAAGGATGTTGGTACGAATCTTGTACAGAGACCATCACATCCAATCTCAATCAAAGCCATCCGGACACCTCAAAGTTCTTCAGATTAAAATTCTAGACCCCGAATCACAGAATTACACACACCTTCAAACCCTGAATGGTAGTCGTTCGGAGGTCTTGGTCAGTACTCAACAGGCATGTCCTTTATAAGCTGTATATAGCTTTGCTAGAATTTCCCCTCCAAAATCCTCCTGGCATGATTAGTAACCAAGAACCTTTACGAAGAAAGGTTGTGAACACAAGCTCACAAACACCCATCAAAATCAAACAGAACGTTCCAGTTGTATACACATGAAAATCAAAAAATAGAACGCTGACAAACTAATTAAACTAATTGTCTAACCCGCAGGCTCCAAGCAGGAGTATATTATCTACGTTTGGGGCCCAAATATCTACTACATACCGAGTATTTTGGTACTTGGACCCTTTGGGTAACTAACCCTAAACTCTAAACCCTAAGCCCTAAACCTTACAACCCTACAAAATCCGTCAACAGGCCGAGTCTTCGCTTCCGGCCCTCCTGGCTGCGTCCGCCCTCGCGCGCCGGCCGCCGCCGCTAACCGCGTCGCTGGGCCGAAAAGGGCCTTTGTTCATGTTTAGGGTTGAGGGTTTAGGGGGTTTCCTATTTTCGTTGAGGTTCCTTCAAGGGTACTTCTGACGGTGCTAAAGGGCTTCATGCGGCTTCTAAGGTTCGGAGTTTAGAGTTTAGGGTCTAGGATGTTCAGGGAATACTAAAATAAGGGGTGCTTCAGGGGTTCATGAGGTTAATGGTCCCAAGGACCCAATGCTCACGGACTTAGGCTCAGGATAGTGGCAGTGTTAGACCCAGGACCCTACCTGTGCTGCAATCCAAAACCCGACCCTTAGGGTTCCATAGAAGTCTGAAGAACTATAGGCAAAGTGTCCCCCTCAGTCCCTCCTATATTGAAAGTATAATGCACCCCAAAACCCTCTGCTAGCTATACAGGCCCCTATATATGGCTCAGCCCCTGTAGTAACCCTGAGAGGACAGTGTAAAGGAACCCTTAAATTTAAACAAACAGCACTCTGAGGGCCGAGGGTTTAGGGATTTAGGGCTTAGGGTTTTAGGGAACCCCAAACCCCAATCCCCAAACCCTAAACCCTAAACCCCTAAACCCTAAACCCTAGACCCCCAAACCCTAAACCTTAAATCCTAGACCCTACACCCCAAACCCGAGACCCCAAACCCCAATCCCCAAACCCTAAACCCTACACCCTAAACCCTAAACCCCAAACCCTAAACCCCAAACCCTAAACCCTTATGCCCTTAACTCTAAACCCTAGACCCCAAACCCTAAACCCTAAATTAGGGAACCCTAAACCCTAGACCCCAAGATGAACCTCAAACCAAGGAGTCAGGCCGGGCTCTTGCTGAAACGCCTGGCGTCCTTAGAGGCACGCGGCAGCTCCATGGACTCTTTACAAGGGGTTTAGGGTTTAGGGTTTAGGGTTCATGTTCCTCAATTCAAACACAGTTGGGGGCTACAGTAAGATAGGGGCCTAAATAATTACCTATACTATTTTGGGGCTTCCTTATTATTACTATAGTATAATATACCCCCCCAAACCCTATTCTAATTACTCCTACATAAGGTGGGGGTTCTGGGATGGCTTTGGGGTGTAAGGTTCCAGTGTCTTTCAGTAGCACTGCGAGGGTACCAGAGACTTGGTGTGCCTAATTTGGTCTTTGGCCAAGGATTCAGACACGCCCGTGAAACTTATATGGGTTTCGATGTGTTTTGTTCAAACCCGGACAGTGGTTCGGGAATGAGGGGTCCGATATAGGGTTCCTTTCCCAAAGGACCCTGGATTTCTCTTCGTATTCCCCCAAAACGCCCGTCGGTCTCATGCCAAGGGCTCGTCAACGGAACTTTATAGGTTGGAGGACCCCTACACCCTACATGCCACAAACCGGGAAGGACAAACAACAGCAGCCGAAACCTTAAACTTCAATCTAGAGTAACCCTAAACCCTAAACCCTTAAACCCTAAACCCTTAAACCTTAAACCCTAAACCCTAAACTCGAAGGCCTAATCCCTGCAAGGACCAGAGCGGTGTCTGTGGCTTCAAACACAGGGGCTCCGGTTTCGGGTTTCGCAGGTTTAAGAGGTTTAGGGTTTAGGGCCCCCGTTCAAAAGTGTCCCGGCAAGGGTAGGAGGAAGGAGCTCAAAAAGAGCAGATCTCAGATTCTGTTTTTTCTCCAGGTTCTGCTGTTGCAATCACGTTGTTTATTTGTGGGTCAGGGAGGTACGGCCTATACCCCACTTCTAGGTGAGGAGGGTCGGAAAAAGGAGCTGAACAAAAAAGGAACCATACCCTAGACCCTAAACTCCCCCCCCCCTCAAAAAAAAACAGACCCTAAATTCTCAGCCCTAAGCCCTAAAGACTGTCTTGGGAAAGACAGGAAGCTGCATGGTCGCCTTCGTTGCCTCGGCGGGGTTCCCTGGCCCTGGCCACGGCCCTGACGCGGCTGCTGAGGTGGGTGGGCGATGTACCAATAAGGGTTTAGGACTCAGGGTTGGGTTTAACTATATAGAGTTTAGGGTTTAGGGGTTTAGGGTTATAGACATAGAAGCCTAGATTATTAATCACTACCGGTTCCCTATCAGTATTATTCCTTAGATTCCTTGTAGGGTTCCTTTGTGTCAACATACCGGATCGGAAACCAAAACCCTGTTTTGAGTATGACGGCCCCTATACTATAGACTAGACAATGGAAGATTTCAAGCCGGTCTAACCTACTGGGGTTCATATTCTATGGTAAGTAAGTCTGATTAAAGTACGACAGATGAGACGAGGTACATGCGGCGAGGTCTTCGCATGCCATTTCCAGGACCTTTGCGTGGCATTGCTACGCCGGACAGGGACACCGCAGTGGTCGACAGGCACACGGGCGGCCATGGACAAATGCTGTGACTTGCCACGGGAGCACACAATCCCCAGCAAGATCGGACCATACCCGAACGTCGTGCAGCTCTACGCTTTGCTGGCATCACCTGCTTCACACACAGGCGCAGCGGGCATGCCATCTGTTGTTGAAGCATTGAAGCATTTTGGGTCGCGACGAGCTCACAGGCTTTTGATGGAATGCCAGTCTGGACCTTTTGAAGGTTGTTCGCGAGCTGCACAGAGAGGACAAAGATGTCGCAGTAGGTTCACCATTTGGCTTCAAAGCTTTCAAGCCCCAGCAGCGCAACCGAGCCTCCCCCCCTACCCCGGTCTCTAAAGGACGCCCTGCAAGGCCCAAACTTCAACCCTCAAGCCTTAAGCCTGGAGCCCGGGCCTAAACACGTCAACCCCACAGCTCTACAACTCAAAGAGAACCGGGCCCTAGCGACCTAGATCCCAACCCCTTATTCAAGACTCTAGACGCTAGAGCCTTAGAGCCCTAAACCCTAAACCGGCTAGAGCCTTAGAGCCCTATCCTAAACCCTACCTGTAGCCGAAAAGACCTACCTACCTCTTTTGGGTTCCCTATTATGGTTTCTGTATAAAATAGTTCCTTAAAAAAGGTAGGTATGTTGGGCCACAGGCAATCCCCGATTCTCATTCTAAACCCTAAACCCTAAACCCCTAAACCCCTAAACCCCAAAACCCCTAAACCCTAAACCGTTCGACCCTGAAGCCAGGCGCCCGGCAGCCCTGCCAGCACTGCGAGAAGCCCTGAGGACACCCTCGGGTTTAGGGTTTAGGGTTTAGGGTTTAGGGTTTAGGCAAACCCTAAACCCTGAACCCCTGATTCAGAACTGCAGAACCCTCGACTATGCGTACGCTTCGCGGGATCCTAATGTCCCAAAGACACTTTCCCG
>CAJNDV010019491.1:50038-66900 GCA_905221635.1 Symbiodinium sp. CCMP2456 | reverse complement strand
GAAAGTTTAATATCAATTCAAAAATAAATCAATATATATAATAGGAAATAATATTTTTTAATATTAATTTATTTAATAATTTCTCATATAGTAAAAAAATACATGCAAGATACTATAAAAAACTCCAAATATTAGAATGGATTCATTATTTCTGCCAATAGAGTAAGATCATTGCAGGCTAAAATTTTCTAAAGAATCGATTATTTAATACTCTAAAAAGAAATTATTCACGCATATCCAGAAGAATCGAATAAAGACCTTTATCCTTGTTATATTTGCAAAAATTTACGCATATTATTTATATCATAGATATAGAAATGAAATAATTTAATTAATTATTGACGAAAAATGATCGTAGAAGATATATATCATATTAATTCAATATTTATTTATAATTATTATCGAATCTAATAGAGAATTGTGCGCGAATTATAGGCATAGGCAAAATAAATCTAAATAGATTAAGTAGAATATGAGGGAATATATGCCTCTTCTATATATCTATATCTATATAAAAAAAATCGATCAAAGATTCAAGATATGAGATAAAGCTTCATGACCCGAATAGAATTGCAAAATCCAGCAAGACTCAATATAAGAGATAAAGCTTCCTGAGAGAAGCGAACGAAGCTCAGCTATCTTTTTTGGCAGATCGAAGCACACGTGGCAACGAGGACGGCATCCCCGGTGTCTCAATGAATACCACTGCATTCCTCGGTTCCCCACGATTTGCCGAGCTGTACAACGAGCGTCAGTGGTGTAAAACTTGTCCTTGCCATCATAGCCTCACATCGGCTACTTGGCAATCCTTAAAGATGCTTCCTTGGCGAAACTCTTACGCGACCAGAAGCAACAACTTGCCGTCTCGTGTCTCCTAGCCACCAGACATACCCACTAGCCTGCAGCTACTATCAGCTACTACTTGTGATCCACGTCAAAACATAAGCTCGCAGATGCGCCACAGCCGGTGGGGGCCCTGTTTGCACGCAGCGGCAATAAAGACCCGATGTCCAGTATGCGATTCCCCTCTCAGAGGGACTCCACTCGATGACTCGGAACAACCTTGTCTGACTCCTGACAGGCGTGAACGAGACGGTGGATCTTCGGTATGGGATCTTTAGACACAGAAAATCGAGCAGATCAAAAGGATACAAATGGATGCAGCAAGACCCCAGGCCCAAGTCCAAGCTCACATGCAAGAGCCAAGAGCAGCCCGGCAGCGTCCTCTCCACCAAATGGTGCAAAGCATTCAGCATCCGTCTGCGCAGGGGGCAGGGCAGGCTTCAGAAGAAAGCACCAAGTGCCTTTTATGCCTTATGGGTTGGTCGTGATGATCCTGGGCTTCATAGCATGCCAAAGCTGACCCCACACTGAATATTCACTGAATGCAAGCCTGTTGAAGATCACTTCAAATTTTCTTCCCTGTACCAGTGTGTGCTGCAATACTCTGGGAGCAAAACTGATAAGCTGCAGCCCTCAACCCAGGAACATCTCTTCTGCTCCAGGTGTGGCACTTGTGCTAAGGTCGGCCTGCCTCTTGAATCAGAGTGGCAGTGGACTCCACGCCGAAGGTTTTTGGAGGAACAAAATCCTGCACTTCAGGATCAGCATGGTCACCACACTGCTGGCCTTCACAACTCGGAGTGCAGCACTTCCTTACGTGCTTGGCAGGAAGCCCTGAGCGTGACTATGACCAGCACAAGCTCGCTTGGTGTTTGCCGAACATGCGACTATGCTTGCTTTGCTTGAGATGCTTGTGAACGTGCGGTAGACTGCCACGATTTCATGCTGCTTGGCACCGGTACTGAGCGCCCCCTGCTCAAAATCAAACTGTGGCTTGCCGCGCACACTTGCAGAATGGGCACGAGATGACACCTCCGAGTTTTTTCTAAGAAACAGAGAACTGACGAAACTTAAGGCTCCGATTGGGCGTCTGCACCTGGCTTTCTGGCTTTTGCAGCTGGGATTTGCGAGGCTGCGGCTCGTATTTCTAAATGTTGTAAACGCTGCGACAGCACCTCCCAACCCAGACAGAAATCGGGTACATTTTCGCCTCTGCGAGAACGGGGTGGCTTTTTCTTCTGACTTATCCCGTGCGACTGCGACCTTGGAACCGAAACTGAACTTCGAGGCCAGCAGCCTGGTGGACAGTGAGGCAGTTGCTCTGTCACTCGACTGTGCGATCAACATGTCTGTTGAGGCTGCATCTTGCTTGCGCGGGTCCTGTGCAGATGGCATCACCGTCCATATCATGGAGAACTTCCTCGCAAACACAACATGAAGCGAATCCATGGCGTATCTTGCTCATGAAGAACCTCATCAGGCCATCATTCGAGGTGTTCAGGCCACTGCCGCTTAACCCCTGCAAAGGTCCTTATGTCTTGCTCTTGAGAGCGGAAGCAGAGCCCGACTTTAAGAATTGGCGTTCGTCGCGAAAGGTCTGAAAGAGCAAGGCTGGCAGTCACGCAACAAGCCTGCGGTTCCATCGCTCGTCACCGCCTGGATCCTGGTATTTCCGGCAAATCGGACACAACTGCTGCTTAAGTAGGACTGAGAGCTGCTAGAATCATACGGCAATTGCAACAGCTGTGAGGACTGCTTTGGAGTGGCAGCATTGACACACTTAACCGGCAAGTGCCTTGGGACCCCTCGGCTGGATTTCTGGCAGCTCGGGTCCGCGTGGCCTCGGCTGTAGCACAGCTGCCCAAGTCTGGCTCGCCCACCACTAGTGTCACTAGTGCAAACATACCACCCATAGAGCCTTTAATATTAGGCTAAAGATGGCCAAAGCATGGGCATGCAGAGGTCTACATGCTTATCAGTTGGTTTATGGATTTGTCTGTGAGAGTATCTTGCTCCTGCGACAGTACCTTCCGTATTTTCGGGTGCGCATCCTCTTCCCACCACACGCTCTTTCATGCGTGCCCTCCTCCCGAAATGGTGCTCGCGCTCCCGCCTCTGAGCTGTGCATAGTTTGTTTGCGACTCGTGTTTCCCCGCCTCCAAAGTCTCATAATTTGGGGTGCCTCTCGTGTTGCCACCGCAGTGCAGTGGGCGTTCTAGGTCACAACCTGGTGTGCATTTCGGATGTCGGAGCAGCAGGCTACCCAAGTGCTCTTTCACTGTTTGGGGTCTACTCTGCCACAATATGCAGAGCGGCTTCATGTTGCATGAATCAAACTGGCTACTTCTTGGAAGCTGGCTGCTTCCTGTATCGAGTCTCCTTAAGATGCCTGCCTCCTGTACAAGGTGAAGACGTCCAGGCCCTGACAAGCCAGGAAGCAGGAGCTCAGATACGTCCCAGCACCTGTAGTCTCCATTGTAGCTCCTTTTTTGGTTGAACCAACTATATATGTAGGATCCTATAAGTTATATATAAGGTAACCCCGATAAGGAACTACAATGAAAACTATGGCTGGGTTCCGTTGCACTGTATGATAAAGTCTGGTAAAGCTTTTGAAGACTCAGGGATGCTGCAAACTCACCGCGATCCCATCAAACAACGGATCCAACGGCCTCGAAGAACTCGTGCTTTGCCGTTCCCTGAACGGGAAGCCTCTTTGAAAGATCCGCCTCCCAATGGCAGCAAGTGTCCAATGCGTGTCGACTACACTCTCAAGCAGCAGCTCAACGTGCGTGGACTCCCCAACGTTGCTAAGTATGACCTCCAGCAATGCTCGAGTCAAAGTTTGCGCTGACGGAGACAGTGTGTCTGTCAGCCCACCTGGCACTTGTCGCAAGACTTGAATCCCCGCGACACTGCAATGCATGCGGCATGTAATTCTAGCATCCAACATCGACAGCGTGGCCTACTTAGCAATCAGCTCTTCCCCTTGCACGGCGGTGGAAAGAATGCTTTTTGTGGCGCAGACTGAGACAGGCAGCCGAGACACCTCGATCCTTCTCGTACCACTGTGTTTTCCTATGCTGTGAGGGCGGTGTTACTGCCTCTGGCAGACCACTCGCACCCGCGGCACAATGCATGCTGCATGGTGGATACATTTGTGTATGTGCGCGTATGCATGTATATACACACACAAATATACATACATGCATACAGACATACAGACATACACACATACACATATACACATACACCCAAACACAGATACATACATACCTACCTACCTACCTACCTACCTACCTGCCTGCCTGCCTGCCTGCCTACCTGCCTACCTACCTACCTACCTACCTACCTACCTACCTACCGACATACATACATAGATACATACATACATACATACATACATACATATATACACATATATATATATATATACAAACATACATACAAGAGTGTATATATCGTAAACATGTATGTATGTATGTATGTATGTATGTATGTATGTATGTATGCATGTATGTGTATATATATTGGTGTATTATACATATAAACGCAGAGAGGAAGAGAAGAGAGAGAGAGAGAGAGCGAGCGAGTAGAAGGAGCAGTGGAGTTACAAGAGTCAGACAAGCGGAGAACCATATTTCATGTTGCTGCTTTGAGCCATGCCATGAGTACTGTTGCCACGGCCACGGGTTCGCAAGGCTGGTAGGGGGCTCGACTTTCCTATTCCCCAGCCGGAACCGGTGCAGCGTACGGGAACCATTTGCGTTGTCGATGCGAATGGTTGTGCCGTCACCCTTGGCTTTGAGAGCTCTGAGTCCCCGGGTGAGGCGATGGTAGTGGATTATTTCACTTTGTCCGAGACCTGCAGATTAACCCCCAATCCAAATTCAATCTGAACCCAAGAACATAGTTTCAATATTCAATCTGAATCCAAGAACATAGTTTACATATTCAATCTGAATCCAAGAACACACGAGTAGTTTAAATAAGCTTTAGACCCTAAAAGCCCTTCACGGGAATTCGGGCTCCAGGGATAGCCTTTGGGATCTCGGGCTCGCGCTTTGGGCTTCAGGGTTTAAGGGGTTTAGGGGTTTAGGGTTTAGGGTTCCAGATTGAGGGATGATTGGGTCTTGGCCTACTGTGCTTCCTCTTTCTGAAACCCGAAGCCTTAAATCCAAATCCTTGAAACCCACATCTGACCAAGATCTCCGTATGGTTCTGAACCGACTCGAAGCTCGGCGAATGGCGTGATATGGTTTAGGGCTCAGCTACACGAGAGTGAGAGCCTCAAGGTAGATTCAGGCCCGGTCTGCCATGCACTGCCATCACCAACACACGACAAAGCCGCATTATGAGCAGGCCATTTCCTCATTCCGAGGATGCCGGAGTTTTTTGAACGCTCAATTGCGCAATCATGCACGGCTCGAGTATCACTCTCACTGGTGCGGGTGCACGCAAGGCAAACCTGGTTCACAAGCGCGCAGATCAGCTGCCTATAAAGAATCACAGCTTCCGAACCTCGGCACCGGGCTAAACTTGGGCCAGTGATGTGCCGTTAGCTGCAAACAGTCACAAGTGGCTCAGGTTGACCAAACCGCGGAGGCCTTCTTCAGTCTGCGGCTCCCTTCTTGAGCGTTTTGCTTTCGACTCCTGCACAGCTTCAGTAACTTTCTGAGCGCTGGCTCTGCCAACCTCTTAAGTGTTACTGGCAGCCACTGACACTGATCTTCGGGCAGGTTAGCGCAACCTTTCAGCAAGTGGAAGCAAAAAGCCACATTCCCAGGACAGCGGAGGTAGTAGGGTAGGGCTCATCCTGGTGAAGGTGTATATATATATATGTATACATATATATATATATATTAACAGCAAAGGCACCGGCATGCCCCACCGGCGCGCTTCGCCTGCCATCCCATTGTGATAGATGCTCCGACCGCAACTGTAAGCTGTGCTGAAGACGAAGGCACCGTTGGTGCTATATCGGATTCTCGGCTATGCTGCGTGCACATCGATGGTTGAAGGGCTGACAGGAGGCCGCGACTAAAATCCCGGTAGCAGATGAAGAGGTATGGTTCCGCAGAGGATCTCTCGGTCATGTGAAGGGTTCCAAATGCCGCCTGTGCAACGACATTCGTCTCGACGTCAACCTTGACATCTTTCCGAAGGCCTCGGAGCACTAGAAGAAGGCAATGGTAGGAATGTACAATAGCTTCGTGGCTCCGATATTCTACGTGTCTGTCTGGTCTTACTGGGGTTGCCGAAAGAAGCCAACTACGACTATCAAGCCAGAAGCTCAAGACGGCAAAAATGTCTCAATATGTTGCGGAGATTGCACAGCGGCAGAGCGCGATGGCAGCTGCATGGCAAGATTGCAGCTCGATACGGCTGCTTTCAAGACCAGGTGCCGTCTTCTTCAAGCTTTCCATGTCGTTCTCGCCCGACAACTTCTGGATGGCCATGAGGCACGCCTTGCGTGTCGGATTCCGAAGGCTACCGCAAAGCAGAATGCAGAGGGAAGAAGGAAACAGACTCATCTCCGGACGCTGACACCTCGAGTTTGGCGTCCACCCTTCGGGTGGTGCTGAGTACCTGGCCAAGCCCATGCAAAAATAACAGAACTGGGCCTAAATTGCTGATCACGCAAATCATCTGTCATACCTAAGCTGTCTGCCCCACCTCCTAATAATGTCACACTGAATATTAATAACTATGTCCATAATATCTATACACAGTATACATACATATATATATATATGTATATATGGTACCCCCCCCCATGGATCTGCCACCTTCGTGTGCTGGGTGACCCCCACCACACGAAAACAGTAAATCCTTGAGGGGAGGGGCTTGCTGATGTACCATTTTGTGGTTGGGTTTAGGCTACCCTGGCCCGATTGAGTTCAATCCGGTTGAATTCAATCAGGGACCGGATTGAAGATTGAAGATTTCCTGGAAAACTTTCTCCAGGAATCTTCAATCTTCAACCCGGCCCCCGACTTAGTTCAATCGGGGCCGATTGAGTTCAATCGGGGCCGCCCGCTTGCGTGCAATCGCGGTTCATCCCGAATGCGTCAGGTTTCTTCTATTTGTTTCGCTTGTTTCATTCCATTCCATTATATTAATCAATTTCTGTTCTGTTGGCACAGCCGAACTAATTCCAAAAGACGAAGATGATGAATTAAGTGCAATGTACGGTTCGCTTTTGTGTTTAACTCAGTGGAATAAAACAAGGTAACGAGGCGTACGTGTGTTGATTCCATTGAAGAAAAACACAGCCGATAATTTTTATCACCTTAAAGTACAATGGAAAAGGCCATAGTAGTGTAATGAAATGAAATGAAACGAAATGAAATGCAGCGTGACGAAAGCAAGCCTTCAGTTGTTTCATTCATTATTTTGTCATGTGTGGCTGAAATTTGGTCACTCAAAAAACCCAGAAAACATTGCTGTCACTACACCTGTTTTTACTTGAGCAAACGGCCACAGTATAGATCTCTAGACCAAGAGATACAAATCGAAAAGCACAAGCACGGATGAAGCAAAAGTAATGCAGTGATGAAAACCATGTTTTGTTCTTTTGTGGGTTCCTTTTTTCGATTTACTCTATTCTCTTGTGTTCACTGTTCGTATTTCTTTTCGTTTACGCTTTGATTGTTAGAAGATGACAGAACTCTAGGTAATTATCTTTTCAATTCCCGGCACCCATGTTTTATTAATAACAATGAAGCCACGCATGCGCTTCATTTAAGTTCACTCCTTTGCGTTTTATTGTGCGGTTCTGCTTGGTTGAATTAAACACGCACTTTTTTTCCTTTCGTTTGTTTGGGCCAATTGAAGAAACCTAGAGCTGTGTTTTACTGAAGAGAACACGCATCTCACATGGTTTCAGTTGTTTCTTGTTTAAACCACAGGCCATCCAAAAACCATCTCCACGTCGATCTTTGTAGTATGTGTGTGATGTTGGTTCGTTCGTTCTGTTGCACTCATTGTTTTCATAATGAATTACGCACGTTTTACTCTGTTACACTGCCCTAACTTATCGTAAACAAAGGCTACAGCAGGACTCACTTCAAGCATTTAAAGCGCTGAGACCTTCATGTTCTTCAATTTATCCTCTAGACCTAAAACAAGACACTAAGCATAAGGGATGCAAAGGAAGGAAGCAAGGAAGGAAGGAAGGAAGGAACACGCGATAGATCCTAAACTTCAAACATCCCATAGAATTGCATGGTAAAAATTATATTTCGTAAGATGTGCCGTCAAAAATGCAGGTGCTTTGTCATTCCGCGTTGTGGGCTTTGTTCAAATGAACTAATCACTCATACACGTTATTCCTTTGTATTACACATGGCTCCTTAGTCTTCGTTCATAATTAAAACACACTGCTCATAAGGTTAAAACCACATGCAGTAAAGAATAGAAAGAGCACGCATTTGTTTCTTTTCACTTCCTCTTTTCACTCCTTTGGATTACATTGGACCTTTGCCCCTGGAATCCATCCCACCAGTCCGTCTTATAACAAAGTCAAAATCAAGCGTGTTCAACCTTTTTGTGTTCTCACCAGTTCTTATGCTGAAAAGAAGAAACCCTGCTGCGATGTATTCTTCATGCAATGCTAACGTGATGCCCACACGAGCACAAATCCAAACAAATCTTCATGTCTTCTGGCTCCGGCTCTCAAACAGATCCTTGAGGGGAGGTAGCTTATATTTATATATATATATATGTATATCATATATACATACATATCGTCTATACGTTTGTATATCATGTGTATATATATATATATAAGCCAATGTCTATCAATGTCACTGCTGGAAGGGAATCGGAGTGAGGTCCGCACCGGCCTGCG
This sequence comes from Symbiodinium sp. CCMP2456, assembly GCA_905221635.1. Taxonomy (NCBI): domain Eukaryota; class Dinophyceae; order Suessiales; family Symbiodiniaceae; genus Symbiodinium; species Symbiodinium sp. CCMP2456. The sequence continues at coordinate 58,205 of CAJNDV010019491.1, read as the reverse complement.
CCAGGTCCAGGCTTTTCGCCACACCTCGCAGGCGGATGGCTCCATCGAGGAACTCTGCAACGGTGATAGCACCGTCACCTGAGCCATTGGACTCAGTTTTGGGTTTGGGGTTGAGGGATGTTGAGGGTTTAGGGCAGAAGCTGCAGCTCCAGAAGATCTCTTGACTTGCCTTACGAAAGCGAGCAGCCGTCATCGATCATGTGAAAGAGGTTCACCAGGTCGTAGGTCTCAAGCTCCAAGGTTGCCATCCAGGATCGCAGCTCAGGCTTTCGGAGGACCTCGCTAAACTCCTGCAAGACGGAAAGACAGCAGTTTCGACGATTCGCCCGAACGAAGGCACCCAGCATCGCGCCGTGAAATTTAGGCTGGCGCACGGACATGCTTCGGCGGATGGCACGACGTATCTACACGGCCTGACGAGTGAAAAGCGGAGGCACAGTGCTAACCTGCCGTCCTGCCATGTCAAGAAGCCCGTGTGGTCGGTGTCCAACTTGTCGAAGAACTCTCCTCAGACTCTGCTGCACTATGCGAATGACTTAAAGACCAGAATGGAAAGTTCCCCCACCACTTAATGTAATGTTGGCACATTTTCGGGAGATCCTGGCCCTGGGTTCCAAAAAAGTTACTTTAGCGACAGGGTGGTCACGAGAGAAGGTGGATACAAAGCAGTCCTCTCTGGTCCTAGCGCTTCCTGCTTGAAGGCATTTCGAGCTCGGACTTAGCTGAAAGAGGTCATGACTGCTTTGGGTTCAGGGTTAACGTTGAAGGTTGGAACGCATGCTGGACAACAAGACTCCACATCCGCCTGAGTGCAACTTTATGGATTTGACGGGTCTCTTCGCGCATCTTTCTCTCCTGGCTCCACAGTGGGGCTCTGCAGCTCAGCCGCTTGCCCTCTAAAGCAACTCTTGTCATAGGAGCCTGAGCCAGCGCCGTCATGGATTTTCCACGCAGGCGGGCATCGGTCTTCCGAGATTGGCCTGGGAATACCTGGCCAAGCGCAGCTATTTGCTGAGGCTGCGGGTGAAGGATTTAGATTTGAGTTCCCGAAGCCCTTGGATTTTTTTGTCTTTGGCTGCTTGTTCCAGGAATTGCTTGGCAATCCGCAGGAACTGTGGGAAGTTAATCACCGCGTTCTTATCCTCCAGCTTTGCCTTGGGAGTGCCGTTTAAGATCTGCAGAGATTCACCTTTCACCTGGTGCACAGCGCCAAGGACGGAGCCCATATCAGAGGCCAGCGGCAGCGCTCGACTCAACTCTGGCAGAGACATGAGCTGTCCGACGGACACGAGGCCTTCGCGGTGATCCAGATTGGAAACGAAGAGTTGGCGGAAGTCCTCCACTTCCTTAGCAGAGAAGCCGGTGTCTCGGATTGCCCATTGCTCCCGGAAGTTGTAATCCTTTGCAAACAGGTCGACAAAGAAGCGCATGTGGCGCAGAAAGGCATTGAAGGCGATGGGCGGTCTACGCTCGACATCCCGAAGGAGCTCACTCAAGGTTGCTTTTAAAGGTTCCACCACCCCAAACGAAAAGAGGATCCGGGCAACATGTGCAACCTCTTCGGCAGAGAGTGCTAAGTCTGGATCCCTTCGGCGCTGGGCTGATTGGGGGCCCTTGGCAAGGCTTACGAAAAGCTCCTTCAACTGCCCAATCTCCTTGTCAAAACCAGCCGTTTCCCTCCGGTCTTGAGCCTTGCCCTTGCGCCGCTTCAGGCAGGTTCGAACAAAGCTTTCCGGAGAGAACCCCGCACCACCTTTGCGGAAAGCGGACGCAAGGCCCAGCTCAAAGTTGGAGTTCGCACTTCGTGCTTCCAAGTTCAGCTCCGCGAAAAGCAAGGCAGCCTGCTGACTACCGATCTCCATCGCGCCATGGTCTCGACGGTAAACTCTCTCGTACTGCTGCATAGCCTCCTCCCGCTCCATGCGCAGGAGCTTCTTGACCTCCTGAAAGCTCAGATGCCCCTCGTTGCACTGCGCTTTGCGCACGAAGCGCTCCACTTCCTGCGGGGAAAGGTCATAGCCAAACCAGCTTAGGACCTTGTGGACGTCGCGGGAACGGACGAAACCAGCATCGCCCTCGTATCTTTCGAAGGCCAGCTCGAGGTCTTGGAGCTCGGCCTGATTTAAGCCCTCGCAGTTTCGGTATCTTTGCAGGAAATCCAAGGCATCCTCGTAGTTCAGCTCCAGGCGTTTGGGCCCCCCTTTGGCATCCTGTACCTGCGCCGCACACTCCAGCACCACCTGCAAGTCGCAATCATAGTTTAGGACTTTCAGGGCACCTTCCAGCTCCGTGGGTGACAGCAAGCCATTACGATCCTGATCCTGCTCCTCGAAAACCTTCTGGATCTCTTTCCTCTCGACTTCGCGAACTGCCTTCATGGCTTCCACGAACTCCGGGTACTCGAGGGTGCCCCGGTCGTCGAAATCCGCATCTCGAAAGATCTGTTCCAGGACCCTCTCCTTCAGCTGGTAGCCAAGCCAGCCCTGCGTGCTCTTGAACTCCTGCAAAACTCGCAAGGTTGCAGGGTGAAGACAGATGTGACACACTGGTAAACAAAAAGGTGCAAGCCCTGGCATGCTCATGAGCCAAGGCTATGAGTGTTTCGGCTGGAGCTCACTCCTGTAAGTCGAGCAGGCCATCCCCGGTGCTGTCAAATCGCTGGAAGGCCTTCTTGAGCTCCTGGTGTTCAGTCTCCGGGAAGCCATCAGAGTCGCTCAGCAACTTCATCAACTGTTCGAACTCGTCGAAGGACAACTCGCCAGAGTCATCGTAATCCACCTTCCTCATGATCTCAAGCAACAAGCTGGGCTGCACCACCAGCTGCATGGACCGGAAGACCTGCAGCTGTCACAGGAGAGCTTAACAGGTGAGCCGAAGCTTCCTACAACGCCAGCTGTTTTCAGCCACTCAGTTCTTTGTCAAGTGCTGTAGTCAGTGTGTACTCCAGCATGGCAGCTCTCCTGTGCAACTTACTCGTTCAGACATGATGACCCCACGCACACACACACACACACACACACAGAGGCACTCGCGGGCGGACACACACACACAGAGACCAGTCTTACAAAGGCACATCCCCCAGTATGAGGGCTGATTCGGCGAATTTGGCAGCAAAAGACTACAATACAAATCGAATGATCCTCGAAGTGAATTGCAATGCCTGAAAAAGGAAACCCCCGCACGAATTCTTGTGTCGAGCACTTTGTACGTCGGCAGTGTTGTCAGGAAGATGCTTGTTTTCTGTCACTCGAGTAACAACTGCAGGGACCCGTCCGAAGCGTCCGACATCCACGCGCCATGCCTTCTTGGAAGCCCTGCCAAGTTTCGTCTTCCTAGCACTGGCTAGAACAACCTTCCAAGAAATCGCTGGCCCAGCAGACTTGAGATCCATTTGCCGAGCACTACATTCCGGGGCAGTTCGACATACGTGCCTTTGAATGCAGATTTAGCATTTCAGACAGACGGACAGAATCCCTCCAAACACTAGACCGGATGCTGCGAGCATGTCTTCTGGCGGGTTCTTGCACATCGAAATGTGCTAGATCACACTAGAATCATTCCGCTGACGTACCCATATCCTGCATTCTACGCGCACTGTAGTCGATGCGGATGTCCATTCAGACTCTGGTGGCAAAAGGCTTGCACAGAGTTCAGGGTTCTAGCTCCGACGGCTAGCGCCTTTCGACTTGCAGGTGCCCTAAGTGAGACTGCAGCTGAAACATCCCGGAGTGCTGTATCCGGAGTAAGGGCGCGCAACAAAAAAACACCGAGGGTGTCGCTTGCGATGTAAGCCCGAAACATTTCAACCCCAACCGCCCACATCCCCAAACCCACACAACTGGCCAAAGAGGCCAGTCGCGCCTTGCTGCATCTTGCACTTTCCACATACTCTAGACGCCTTAATAATCCGAATAGGGTTTTGGGGTATAGTATACTATAACTTTATAAGGAACCCCCAAAATAATGTAGGTAATTAATTGAGGCCCCTGTATTATATAGTATTTTTTATACCAAAATCATGTAGGTAATTAGTATGGCCCCCTGTAATATCATCCTCTAGCCTGATGAGTACATCCCCGTCTCTCAACAAGGTGATCCTAGCATGGAGGCCGCGTGTACCGTAAAGCAAGGGGAGCAGACCCCTGTACAGAGGGTTTAGGGTTTAGGGTGCTTCACACAAATTTGTTTCCACCCCATAAAACCCTGATTTAAACCCGGCACACTAGTTCTCTAAACTAGGTCCTTCCTTGTGGCGTGCCGTACTAGTTTTGGGAGCTAAAAAGGGGACCCTAATTTAGACGACATGATCTCAGCCCGAGGAGTAAACTCACCAACCTATACCACGTGGAACGAACGATCAGAATGGAAGCTGAGCGGCACCGTGTTGCGAACCGAGACTCACTTCCATCCGAATTCAAGCACCGCTGCACTTGTCTCCCATATGTTTGACAAAACAACCCGCTCTCTGCTTCCCATCTTCTCGCTCTTGCCCTCCTTCCGTGTCTTTCTTTGCCTTTCTTTGCATGGCCTGCAGGCTGCAAGTGGCCTGCAGCTTTCGGCACAAGGGGTCCCACGGAATACAAACCTACCGGTGGGACATCTCGAAAAACTAACTGGCTGTGACCTCTGCGTCACACAGGAAGTTTCGCACGCCACATACAACTTCGACCCACAGCACGTGCGACTTAAGAGGGCTGTTCACGCAATGCAGATGATCGTACTCGAAGGTGACCCTGCTTCAACACCACTTCACATACTGTCTCCCTCGCTCTCTGCCCCCATGGTCGCAGACTGCGAACCTCTCGCAGTCTGACTTCGTTCGTAGGTGCACAGATCTGGCGAAGTCTGGTGGCGTGTACAGAATGAAAACACACGAGACGCTTTCAGAACTCTCTCTAAGCCGGCACATGTCAAGCACAATTTCGAAGCGCCTCTTGGAGCTCTTCCGTCGAAATCTGGTCACTCTGGTCGACATCGAACTTTCTAAAGGCTTGGAGATATCCCTGCCGCTGCCTTTCATCATATTCGTTCACGAGCTTCTCGAAATCCTCACTGCCAATGAAGTTCACCATCGTCAACCCCTCATAGATCTCTTCTAGCCAATCGCTCTTGACATCTTTGAAGCCACAATGTCGCAAAGCCCTGCGAAGGTCCTTCTTATTGAGTCGTCCACCACGGCCAAGGTGGCGAAAGGCTGCCTGAATAAGTTGGCTAAGGTCCGCAACCTCCGGCTCAAAGGACTGCAGCATGGATGCCAGCTCGTTCTCTCCCCGAAAGATCGCCTTTCGCGGGCTTCGACGGTCCTTCTTCCTGTCCCCACGCCCACTTCGGCGCACCAGTGAAAAGCGCCGGTGGCTCTCCTCCTGGAAGAATCGGATAGGCTTGGTCTGTGGGAACCCCTACAAACTAAACATGCACGTCCCTGCAGGCAGCGCAGCAGGAGCAATGCCCTCTCGTTGACACATTCCCAAAAACCCGGAAATCTCCTGGCGCAGCGCCTGCGAGATTAGCGTGCCAACTTTACGGGCACCCTGTGCCGCCTTGGTTTGCTTTGCCGGTCGCAGCACAGCTAGCAGCTTCTTCAAGGGTTCACGGCCTTCCAATGGAGGCTTTGATTTGCCTCTGGCCGCTGCAAGTGTGGCATCAAGCACTTGAATGCTGGAGCACTGACGCAGAGCTGCGCGAATCTCCTGCTTTAAGCAGAGCCGCGCAGCGGACAAATCCTCTTTGCCAGGGCTGGGCCCGCTTTGAGGCGCCTCAATACGTCGCTCCAAGGGCTCCAAGGACAAACCTCCCGGAGCCGGTGGAATCTCGGGCCGGTTCCCGATCTTCTCTCGACAATGCTCCGTGAAGTTTCTCCAGGGTCGCTGGCCCGCAGGGACTGGTGGACGAAAGTGCCAACGAGGGGTCTCGGGAGGCAATGGCTCAGAGGGAGCCTTTGCTACCATTCAGGCACATGGCGGGAAGTCAAAACTACGGATCCTGCAAAGCCCTTCACAATCTGATCCGCGCGCCGATTGCACAACTGCATAGCAGCACCCCTCTCTGACATTGAGCGACTGCACTCTTTAGCAAATGCCCCCGAGCATCTCATCTTCGCAGCATACGCTTGCTCGGATCCTTGGTCAAAGCTGAGGCTCAGCGAGTCTCCAGGCGAAGTCTTCGGCCCATCGTGCAAGCAAGCGGCTGAGCCGCTGCTTCAAAATGAGCTCCTGATCTGCCTTAAGGCACTGAGTAGCATCTGGGCAGAGCCTGTTCGCGATAGTGCTGCCGACTGCCTGTGCCACCCTCATCGTCTGCTGAATGAAGACAGCAGATACCTTCATTCATAGTCAGTGACATCGTAGGAACGCTTCTTGCGTAGCAAGGAGAAGTTGACCCATCAGCTCTTGATGAACTTTCCTGAAAGATGCTGGCGAGAATCTACGTTCAGGACGGCAAAACCCACCACACAGCGGTAAACGACGAACACATAGACGAACCAGTCACTGACGTAGTCCACCTCGGACTGCCAAGCCAGAACTCGTGGTGGAGCAGAGGGGGGGGGGGGGGGTTGGTGAACACTCTTGGCCTGGTGGGGACAGGATTCAAGTAAAGAGTTTACCTGTGTAGCAAGTTGGAGACACAGAAAAACTGAAAGCAATTGAGCGGCAAGGATTCTGGCCGGAGGAGCCCAGTTTGCCAGCAACACCTGATACCACGAAGAAGCTAGAAGGATGACACATCGGATAACGGATACCAGGCCAGACAACTGGAACCAGCCCTTTGTGGCACAACGACTGCAGTGCACTTACAATGTCCTGTGGCCCAGCTTTCAGGTAAAAACGGTATGTAGGAGCGAAGAACGGGATAATCCATCGCCACTGGACGAAATAGTCATCGAGAACGGCATTTGGTTTCGGCTTCGAATTCAGATAGAATGTGTCAAGAGCGACTCGTAATGCGCGGCGAACACTTGTCTGAGCCCTATGTGCGAGCGAACGTGCTTGTGGCATTGATGTGAGCTTGACCCACACACAGCTCACAGATATGTGAGGCGATATGTTTGAGAGCAGAAGTTCACAACGGCTAGGTGACTGCATATCGTCAGGGAAGGGGCGGGGCCGGGGGCCAAGGGGGCAAGACCTCAGTGTTCGGCCAAATCTTAAAGCACCTCTTCGAGGAGCTCGGTGCACTTTAGGACTTTTGGAGGGTGAGGGCGCTGTCACGACATTGCCGCTAGAAGCATTTCAAAATCTTGCAAGCTAAGATTTCAATCCGCCCAGACTGCAACAAAACTAACTCTTCCACGAGAGTCGTCGTATGATGTGTTGCATCCATATATTTCATAAACATGTCAGTTCAAGGAGTCGGTCTGTTGCAGAAGGGAATCATCTGACATTCCATTCGTTGGCCACGGTCTTGAGCAGGTAACGGTAACCTCATGGCAAGACACCTGCTAGGTCTTTGTTGCGCGGTGCCGTCGTGGGTAGCGATTGCCATAGCATAAACGCAGTGCATCCAAAGCTTGAAAGATGCGAGCTGGCTATGAAGAGCTGGGCTTCAAAATGCTCTACATGTAGGTCTGGCACCATTGTTTCGCAGAACGACACATCTCCTCACACCGTGGCAAGGATGCCAAGAAGTGTCAAGCGTCTGGCCTCGAACATGGTGAGGAACGTTCCAGTGAACGTGCCATAGTATCTGAGTATCTCAAGATAGATAGCGGAGAGTCACAGGGTTACGAAGAGTGGTGCAGGAAGTGTCGCAGCTCTTGGATGGTTCAATGGTTGCTGCGAAGTGAACGTGCAGATGCTGAGCTCCGCAAATGTGCAGACGCGCCGCCTGAAGACTTCCCTCCTCTCATCCAGGTCCGCAGACTCGTCTTTCATGTACGGCCAAAGAACCTGGCTCATGACCTCGCACGCAAGGTATTGAACAAGACGCCTGTCCTTGCCGTTACAATAGCCAAAACTTGATGCAGAAGACTGGGGACACCACCATACCTGCCATGCACTGAAGCACGACGATGAAGCTCAATGACCAGCACAGGGTGTTGAAGCTGGCTCTCACGCACTTGAGCAGCATGATGAGCGACGACATCCCCTGGCAGTCCATTCATACGAACACCTGCTGTTGCCACCACTACTAGTACCACTTAGTACTTACTGCTACTACTACTACTACT
>CAJNDV010019491.1:36044-49652 GCA_905221635.1 Symbiodinium sp. CCMP2456 | reverse complement strand
ACCATCAGCAGCATCATCGTCATCATCATCACGGTCATTACTACGTCGTCGCAGTCTTCCTCAGTTCATCTCAGTACCGCATGCATGGCTTCGAGACTTGTGGCAGCAGTAGCACCATAATGAACTATGTTACCTTTGTGTTTGACTGACCACCTCACTCCAAATTCTCTCCGAACACGAGATCTCACACCGCAGCACCGAAACCAGCGTCCTCTGTATGTCGAACAACTCGCATCGCTCGCGCCACCTTTCCCAGCCGCAAGAGGCGCATGAAGACCGTATCCTGGGCACTCGGATTGAATATCTTAAGTGGGGTCATCCTGGCATGGAGGGCTTTGTGGCCAAAGGTTCGCGCGTTAAGAAAGTCGTGCCCACATTCCTAAAGTTTAGGACCTAAACTTCAACAGAACGACCCGAAACCTCATCCTCATCCAAACGGACGTTATGCAACTGTTTTGTGACGTTCTGGCTTTGGCACAGACACTTGTCCATGAACGCGCTTGCAGTCGAAGCACAACTGGTATCAGGTCTTGAAACAGGATCTCTGTGACGCTGCAGAGAACGACCAGAAGGTCCAGCCAGTTGAATGTTAGCTTGAAGAATCGCAGTCGGAGGAAGCTGAGGCGAAGCACTATGTCAACCTGAGGATCAGAAAAGTGGAGCTAGGTGATATCTGGACCAATGAATTGCAAACACCGTTGCGAGTGTTAGCCCGTCACCTCGCCTCGGACTTCAAAGTCCCCAGCAACGGGCTCGACAGTCCGTCTTAATTTGCTGCTCAGCAGCAACAAAAGCAATCGTGAAGCCCAGGTTGATGGCATAGAAAACGCTTTCCGCATGTGGCCAGGCCTGGACGAAATTGAAGTAACTGAAGAAGATCTGCATGCAGCGCTCACAAACTTGGGCTTGCGAGTGCCCCCGGAAGTCTTCGATGCTTTAGGAAGCTTGCCATTGAAATTGCTGCCTCGTCAGGGCTCCCCTCCATTCTCCGGTAGTCTAGGTCGTGGCCAACCACGTAGCCTGGCAGTCGGCAAAGCACGTTAAAGTTCTCGCTGGAGAGGGCATGGAGAGTCTCACAGCAGACGACACTTTCAACAAGGCCTTGATACTCGAATTCGATGGCCATGATCACGGAATTCACGATGATGAGCATGCCTATCGTGATTTCCTCAGAGGAGTCCGCGGTTTCGGGCCCCTCGGGCACTGCTTGTAGCCAAGATGGGCCGAGGCACGTAGAAATCGCTTTCAAGGCGGCTCGCGCAGTCGTGCTTCTGCTTCTGTACGGAGGCCTCTGCACAGAATGGACCAAGGAGACTCCCTGAATCTGCCTGAGCCTCCGCGATGTCTTTGCTCCCCGCCTCGACTTCCGCATCGATCTTCGCGATCATCTGCGTGGTGGCGGCGCTGCCCATGACAACTGTGCACTGCTCATCCGCTCCGCTCTTGCCTGGAGGTTCCTGCAGAGAAGAGGCGATCGGCCCTGCTCTATCGGAATCCCGTAGTTCACGCGTGTCCGTCCTCTGCACGTGCTGGCAGACCCGAGGAAGGTGGATTTCGTGATCCTCCAGAAAACCAACAAGGGCGCAAACGGAGACTCTGCCAGACGTCTGCCTGCTGAAACACAAGCCCCGATAATTCAGCCTGAGAGTTTGTTCACACACTCGAAATGCTCAACGTCGCTTCCTTGTTCCCTTGCAGTCCCTGAATGCACCACGGAAGGGGCCCTGGCCTTCCGCGGACCGAGACTCTGGAGCCTTCGGGGCGTGGTTTCGCACGTACACGCACGCACCAATCAGTGAAAGTTCAGGGTCACGGGTCAGATTCGGGGGAGCTGGTCGAGCTTGGCGGGGTCCATGGCCACAGGGCGTGGGCATCCCGCAGTCCGGACTAGATCTGGTACAGGCATGCATCATCTTGCATCCTAACCGCGGAACGACGGTGGAACAAGGCTTGTATCCCCTCGAGCCTCCTGTCCAACACGAAACTTGGGGTCGGCGACGGCTGACGTGTCCTCAGTACTGGGGACTACCTCTGAAATTGCAAGATGAACACAAGCTGTCCTGACATGCAAAACATGAGCTGTCTTCAATTACAGCATCTATGTTAAACCACAGAGCCCGAGAAGCAAAGGTCGGGTTGATGCTCCCCTCACGAATGCCAATTTTCTTGGTGTCGGTGCTGCCAGTGCCAAGTACTTTGGCCATCTCAGATCTTAACAATCTGTTCTCGTCACTCAGGAGGACCATTTCGTGTATATACCTCAAAGTAGCAAGCAAAGGCTGGGACATTGGCGCAATTTCATGCCACCTAAAGTACTTACCGTCTGTGGTGTCTCCGCCCAGGAACTCATCCTCCAGTCGCCCTATCAGAGCTCGAAAATCAGCGAAGTCTTCGTCACTTGTGAAGGTCTGCTGAAGGCTGTGGCCTGAGTCGGCACAGTTCAATGATCTTTGAGGCTCTCGGGGTCGGCAACGGACAAGCGCAAACAAGGGCGAGGGGTAGGCGAAGCCCTGGCGCGGCCAATCGGAGGTCGGGAAAGCGGGTGGCCACTGGCAGGCATGCAGAAGTTGCCACCGTCAACTTCGCCGGCTCTTTTCTCACTCTGCTCGCATATTCCCGGAGCTCTGAAACCGAAGCGACAACACTCTGAAGCAATCGAGTTGCCGATTTCCGCACTGCTGAGCTCCGTCAAAGGCACAGCAAAGCCTGCAGCAGCACAGGGCACTTTTGATGTGGGTAGACAGAGTTGTAGAACGAGGCTCACCAGCATCGTCGGAGCGAGGAGTTGACTTCAAACCAGAAGGTTGTAGGAAGATCGTCATGTCTACCAAAGGAATCACGAGCCCTTCCAACCCAATCGAAACACAAGACATTCATCAGGGTACTTCGAGGCCAAACACATCCGAACACGGAGCCTTGGCGTGTTGCCGCATCGGCGCATTCTTCCCCTTCGTGCTTGAACAGATTGCGGCAATCTCGTGAGGTGTTGTCAGGTCTCAGACTTCAGCTTTCGGACATGTTCGAACTCTGGGAGGTGGGCGGATAGGATTCACTTGTCTTCTGCAACATGACACCATTTGCCTTCTGGTCTTTCGCCAAGTATGACCGACAGAATGCCCGCTTTGGACCCCAGAGCTGTAAGCTTGGATGCACGATACTGGACCCTACCAGGCGCAAAGCGAAGACACCTAAGCAACCCAAGCTCAAGCATACAGTGGGGCGTTCAGAAGTTCAGAGAAAAAAAACCTAGAGTAGCCTTGTCCCAGAGTCCTCAAGATAAACTCCTCTCAGCCCGGCGGCCCAGTCTGAGGATCGTAGGGCTGGTGGTCGGGCTTCCGATGGAGCCGCGGACGCCCATGGACGGAGCCATGCTCCGGAGGTTTAGGAAAAAGGGACTGCTGCAGCGGAAACCAAAGATCCAGATGACCAACCGAAGGCCCTGAGGCTCTACTAAAGGCTTAGGGTTACGGAGTCTACGGAGTTTGCGGTTTAAGGGCCCCAACCAGAGCACTGCTGGATGACCTTGTAACCGGCCTGATCAATCTTCAGGACCGGTCATGCAGTGTTGTAAAATGCCGTAGCTGCGAAGCCACTAAGAGAAGCTGCACATCGCAATCAGTCGGCAGTTTCAAGACAGATTCGTGCATGGCCGTTGCGAAGCCTTGCTTGAGATACTCCTCTGATGCCATGCATGCATTTCGCAACATCCCCCCAGGCCGTCGTCCAGCTTGAAGCTAATGATGCATCGCCGTATGTCCTCTGGCGTGACACCGAGAGAGCCCTGAGTCTCATGCGAAAGCACCGGACGAACGCACAAATCCCCAAAGTCGAATTCATGCTTATTCCGCCGAGGACTTTCATCAAGCAGCGTTTCATAGCCTAGGAGCCAACTCGAGGGCCAGAGAGGTTTCGAGGCACTGCAAATTTCAGTTGTCTAGCTACTTCTTTGCAAACCAGCAGCTGCAGGACTTCTGTAGTGTGATCGTCAAGCAGATTGCCAAACTCGTACAGATGGCTGGCACATTGATCCAAAGACAAACCCCTGCAATGGAACTCGAGGCCCGACTGAAATAGCTCCCTGCCGACAGAAGATTCTCGTGTCCGTGATGCCAGAGCTGCCCTCCCGCAACCCGTGGCCCTAAACCCTAAAGCCATAAACCCTAAACCCCATAACCCTAAACCCCTTAACCCTAAAACCCTTAACCCTAAAACCCTAAACCTTAAACCCATCCTCCTCCATCTCACTGTCCGCCTTGCCAACGGCTCGCCAGCTCTCACTCTCTTCGTTTCTTTCTGCGGACAGAGCCAGGAAGTTCTCGCAAGCCGCGCCCTCCCTTTCGGCGCAGTGGATGGGTTGTGAATTTGCAAACCGCTCAGACCTGAACGCCTTTTTGTCTTGCCTGTTTGTCTTGGTTCACTTGGCTCGAGCCTGGGTTACCTGCGACACCTTTGGGCCACGTTTACTGATATTCAGCTGTGTGGTCAACCGACCTGGGTGTTCTCTTCCTGTGCTTTCTTCTTTTCACTGAGCGTGTCTGGGACTCAAGGTTACCTGAAGCCTCCACAGGCCTCTTTCAGCGAGCGAAACTTCGAAGTGTGGTTGCTCATGGGCCCCTGGCTATGTCGCTTTAGCGCTTGGCCCTCTGTTTTCCTGTTTGTCTGCCTGTCTCCAGGTTGGTGTTGTGGGTCTGATGTTGAATTACTTTCCTGGCATGTTCCTGGCGCATCTTGGCGCGAGAAGGGTGGACGGGGACTGTCTCCTGCAGATGCTGTTCCATTCCACCACGGGCTCTCACATTGATGCGGCTAGAATCCGCTATGTGGGGGTGAGTATCTGGGAAAAGTGCCGGTACGTTTGCAACGACCGGGTAACATCTGCTAGAGGTATCGCGCGACCCCCCTTGCCCCCTTGCCCAACATTCGTGTTCGGGGAAGCAGGCTTAGCAAGATGCAAGATTGCTCGATGAAAAGGAACGTGAGGGGCGTCCCGCTGCACGACTTGAGACAAACATTGGCATTGCATCTCACACCCTACCGGCGCCGGAAAAGCATGCAACATCCAAAAGGGTTTCGCCTTTCACGGCACTGGACTCTCTCTTCCTCGCTCCCTTTTTCTCATTGTCTTTTCTTGCATTCATTGTTAGCTACCGCGTGCACTAGGCTTGCGGGCTGAATTCCTCCTTCTCCCTACTTCCCTGTCCCTCTTCACATGCGCCGAACAGGGCAGCCAGTCAGCAAGTATGCTCAAGAGCGTCCACCCTAACAGAAACACAGTGTCGTCTCGAGAGAGCAGCCTAAACTCTAAACAACCCTAAACCCTTGCCCACTGAGGATTGCACCCAAATGGGTGGTCGCCCGGTCAGCAGCTGGTACACCAGGCACCTTCGTCGGTCAGAAAAACTATAGTGCGTAGCATCGCCGTTGCTCTGACAGGCTTATACATGAACTACGCATACGGATCGAACATGACGAGGCAAGTCTTAGCAATAACATATGCGAAACGACGATGCCTAGGCTTTTGGCCTGATAAGTAGAGGGACTTCACCTCGTGAGTGACTGGACGTTCCATAATCCCGAATTCTCGTCATTTGCCGATATGTTCCCGGACATTCCGTTATCGCTTGCCGCAGTATAGTCAAACCGCTTCCAAGCATATTTGGCCTGTTTCGCTCAATCCATCATGTCATATCGCCGTGCATTGCGATGTGCATTCTGCGTGATGACACACTTGTTGTGCTCGACAACAAACAATTGTGAGAGCCGTTTGCAATGAACGGGACTGGACAGTGAACTACGATTCAGTAACCATCTTCACATTCGATAGGCATTGCTGGTTTTCTACACACTCTTCAGACTCTTGTAATTTAAGAAGCGCATGATGTGCATTCAGTGGTGGGATTGCACCTGCACGGGTTCGTACGTCTGTGCAGACTTGGCTTTGCAAGGATAGGCTGGGCTAGGAGCAAAGTTGTGGGAATACGATGGAGAACGACAGCTGTGGTGGAGAGGTAATCTTTCGGGGCGACGAAAGTGCCGGGCGAACTTCCGAGGTTTCTTGGCTTGTGCTTTAATTTCGGTGCACTTCGCGTGTGCGGCAAATAAATTTACGAGGGACTAAGCATCCATTTCCACCTTATTTTTCTGATGACGATGATGATGATGTCACCATCATCATCATGATGGTGATGATGATGATGATGCATGGTGAACATGACTAGCTGAAGCCCTGAAACCAAAATCTCGGACCCCCAATCAAGCAAAGGACTTAGCCGTGCCTTCCGACGTTCACAAGGATACAAGTGAAAGGTGTCACAACGATCGAGACTGGTGTTGTAGTCAGTGATTGTTGAAGCGACGCACTTGGGGGGAGTTGCAGGATCACTAGCCGGCTGTGCTGCAAATACATGCAAACTTGCCTGTGCAAAGCCATACGGTCGCTCTCACCCCACGCAGCAGTACTCAAGCGAAGACTTCGATACATAATATATACATATCTACATACATATACCTGTTTAAAAACATTTTCATGTACATATATCGATACATATACATTTATGTAAATCCAGATTCTATCGATTTATGTTTGTACGTATGTACTTATTTGTGGACATATTTACGTCTGTACATGTATACCTACATACGATGTGCTGTTTCTATACATACATGTACATACACACGCAGACACACACACACACACACACAAACACAAACACACACACACACACACACCCGCGCGCGCGCACAGGCAAACACATTCAGAACAGCCGATCTTCGCGCATGAGGAGTGAAGACCTGCGTGAGGACTCGTATGTGGAGCTATCAGTGTTGCACTTCTCTATTTCTAGGCTCAACTCTGCTCGCCCCAGCCGAACTCCAAAGCCCGTGACCTTAGTCCTTGCAACCTCACAGGGACAAAACATGCCTAAGTTCTGCTTGAGAGTGTGGAGTTCCGAAACTCATGGGCAGTTTTCTAAACTAGGGTCCCCTTTTAGGTCCCCAATATAGTACGGCACCCTTATAAACAAAAGGGCCCTAAAAGGGACCCTAATTTAGAGAAACCCTAAACCCTAACTACCCTCATCTTCCCAGGAGCACCCAAGCGCCCAAGCGTCCGAGGCGAGGGAGGGCCTGGCTCCACGAACCACCTGGCGGGCCACTGGCGAGCCTTGTTCGAATTACACTACAGTATAACCCAACACCCTATTCTTATGTTAAGGCCCCTATATTACCCATCAGTGAGGTCTTGAGGTGTTAGGACCTTCTAGGAGTCTGGGACTTGTGTGTTTTCTCTCGGTAGTTCTTTTTGTTGCTCTTGTTTGTGGTTCTTTGCTTTTGTTCTGTGGTTGTTTCATGTATGTCCTCTAGTTACGCATTGAACTAGTTGTGTTGTGTGTTGTTGTGTTTCTTCGTGAGTTGTTCTCTTGGCGTGTTTTGTCTTGTGCGTTCTTCTCTTTGTGTTTATGTGTGTTTTGTCCTGTGATGTCCTGTGTGTTGATATTCTTTAGTCGTTGTCGTTGTTGCTGTTGGTGTTGGTGTGGCTCTTGCTGGTGCTGTTGTTGTTGTTGATGTTGTTGCTGCTGTGTTTCTTTTTTGTCGTTCGTATTGTTTGTTCCGTTGTTAATTGCCTTGTGTTCTTCTTTTGTTGTGATTTGTCATGTTGGTATGGGTTCTTCTGGCCGTTAATTCTAATTATGCATTCGTTGTTATAATGCATTGCCCGTTTACAGCAGTTCTCCCTGTTTTTGTTCACACACACACACACACACACCCGGACATATTTATATATATATATATATTATATATATAATATGATCCATTTGCCTATGTTATTATGTGGCTTTTTGTTCTTATTCTGCTTTGTTTTGATGTTCCTCTTGCATCTGTTGCGTTGATTATCTGCCTGGCTATTCTTGTGGTGTTTATCATGTCGTTTCTTCCGTGCCATCTTGTTGCCTCTGTCTTTGTAGTGTCTCTTGTGGTTTTTGAGCTTCTTATTTGGTGATTGTCTTTGATGTGTCTTATTTTGATGATGTTAGTGCAATTGTTACTTACTGTACTGTATTATTGTCTTTGTTATTATTCTTATTAGTAGTCTTCCTCTTCTTCTTCTGCTGCTCCCTTGTTGTTCATAAATGTGTATGCTTATTCTGATTGGTTTGTTATTTTGTTGCTGTTAATGTGTTTCTCTGTTTAATGATCTTCTTTTTGTAGTTTGTTGTGGTGTGTTGTGGTTACTGTTTTCTTGCTGTTCTCCGTTAACGTGTGTTATCTGTTGCTGTTGCTTTTTCCTTTATTTGGGGGTTGGGACAAGGGCTGCGGTTCTGGGTTTGGGGTATACGGTATAGGGTATAGGTTTGGGATTTAGGGTTTCAGCACCCTTCACTCGCCAAGACATGGCACAATGGTCTCTTTTGGGAAGAAGCATGAAGAAAACACAATCTGCACAAATGCTGTGCTTCGCGAGTGCTCTGAGCGCCAAGTTCCACAACTTTTCAAGAGACAACTCAGCCACAGAATTACGTCCTGAATCGGCGATCAGGTTCCTCCTCCCCTCAGTCTTCCAACTCCATGTGCTCCTCCTCCTCCTCCTCTTCCTCTTCCTCCTCAACTTCTCCGTCTGAGTCTGATTCGGGGCCTCCCAGTGCGTTGCCAAGGCCGCTGATGCCAAAGCCACCCATGACCGAAGCGAAAAGGTTCTGCTGCATCTCGTAGAGCTCGTTTTCCACATCCGGCATGGCGAAGGCACCTGGCCCCATGAAGCCACCGTAGCTGCTGGGGCCTCTGCCCTTTTGCGCCTCCCGGGCCTTCTCCTCCAGGGACGTCCGAAAACGAACCGTCACACCCTGAGCTCTCCCCACGAAGCTCTCCAGGCTGCAACTGAAGGGGTCATCTGCACCGAGTCTAGGCATCTTGTCTTGCTGCCTTTGCAGCTGGTCTTGGATGTCTTGGAAGGAGCCTGGGAGGCTGAAGCCCAGGTCAGTGTAGAAGCGCGCTTCCACCCAAGTCTCAGTCTCGAAGGCGGCAGCGAAATCCTTCCCGTACAAGCTTTGCAGCTCCTTCCACACTGGGGTCGTCTCCTTCAACAGGCGTTCCAGGCGCTTCTCCCGGATTCGGTGGAACTCCTCCTTGCGTTCGAGCTGCAAAGGCTTCAGCTCTGCCCATGCGCGGAGGAACAGGGCGCTCTCGCAGTTCCTGTCCCGAAAGCTTCTGGGCACCAGATCGAAGTAAGACTCGATGGCGGAGCCACAGCTACGCCAGTCTCCCCGCCCACATTCACAGACAGCGAGGAGATGAAGCAACTCAGCCAGGTACCACTTGGGGAAGGGAACGATGTCCAGCTCCTGGGTGCCCACATACGGGTTCTTAAAGTCCGTCCTCATGGGGCTCTTCAGGCGGTTGATGTGGTCTGGGAAATACTTGGCCGCCTTGGGGTGCACCGTGACGTGGAAGATCAGCCGGTGCAAGGACTCGCGAGCTGCATCGAATTGAAAGTCATCCAGCTCCAAGTACGCAAGGACCCACCGCATCAGCAAAATGAGCTGCTGATGGACCTCCTCCTGGTCTGGATGCTCCTCCAAGTCAACGCCCAGCTCCTCAGCAATCTGCTCGGCTGAGAATGCCCTTGTGGTGGAATTTGTTAGCTCCAGCAGCGACTGCCGTCGCTTCCGCTCGTTCTCAGTTTGTAGGTAGGCACCTTCGATCATGGAGCGGAGCTTCTCCACGTTGAACTCTGTCATCTTCCCTCCGGTATATGGGTTCAGAGGGTCTTGGCTGCGCTGGATCATGGCCATGAGGTTCAGCATCTTTCCTGGAAGCTTGCGGCATCGCTGGCGCAGCTCCGGCATATCCAGCAGGAAGAGAAGGGGGAAGCTCGCGAAGTGTTCGCGGATGACGAACCATGCTTCTTCGACATCGGAAGCATCCAGAGCCTCGAAAAGGCCAGCGCGCCGCTCCTTCAGGTGGTCCAGCAAGTTTTTGTGGCCGGAGCAAGCGACTGAACAGTTTTCTCTCAAACTCCGCAGCACCTGCCTGAGTTCTGCTGTCGCGGCCCGGCTTCGCGTAGCTTTCTCGATGGTGTCCAGGTGTGCGCCGGCCTCCTTGAAGTGCCCGGCTCTGGTGCAGGCACTTGCGAGCCGATGCATGGCCTTGCTCCAAGCCGCGAGGTTCTTGCTTTGACCTCCCAGCATCTCCAGCGCCTTCTCTGCATCTTTCATAGCGGGAAGTGTGCGGCCCAGTTTCAGGAAACACAGGCTGCGATTGTTGCACAGAGAAACTGACAAATCTAAACTTGCCGAGGCCTCTGTCGCACCATCAGCAATAATCTTTCCCGATAACAGGCCAAGCAATGCCATCGCCCTGGAGTACGAGGCAAGGGCTTTTTCATAGCTGCAGGCTTTGAAGAAGCTGTTCCCGCGGTCTTTCTCTGCTACGGCAGCCATCTGGAAAACTAGATCTCGCGCAGGTTCTTTCCCTGACATGGAAGCTATTTTGATGAGACTTGCGACGGAGTGTGTCCCTGGGATGGGCAGACCGACCGAATAAGAATTCAAAACTGCCTGCAGCTCCTGCCAGTACCCACAGTGGCCTGCTTCCACGAGCGTCACGTCTTCAAGAGACAGAGCGTTTGGTGGAATTGAGGCCTGCATGGAGAAAAAGCCGTGCTCGTGGAGGAGCAGGTGCCGCGCACACTCGAAATCCAGACGCATCACTGACGTACAGGTTTTGGGGCAGAGGAACCTCAACAGCCCATGGGACAGAAACTGCTGAAAGTCCGCCATGCCGCTGAAAAAAGGATTACGTGCTGCGGTCTGCCAAGAGCCGGCCCATCACCAACCGAACCATACACTCATGCCGCTGCGCAAGCAATAAACTGTAAAGGATCCCCCCTTCACTGACTTTACAGGATGGAAGCAGCTCTTTGGGAACATCGCGAAAGCACCCTGCAAAGCTCTGATGCCTGAGCCGAAATTTGCACACTAGAACAGACACAAAGTCGTCAACTTATCGGCTTCCAACTTTTCTGCAGGATGGATAGTCATCCGGCGGATCTTTCAGTGTCATCAAAATATACTGTATCAGAACTCAGGAAGCCTCCATCCTTTCTTGCCGACGGTGCTTCAGACACGTTGCAGAGCCCGGCACTTGGAAGGGAGCTTTGGCTGAGACGGCCAATTTCACAACAGACGGAAGCATCAGCAGATGGCACCACTACGTCCCAGTGGACTAAGACGAGTTGCCTGCCTCAGGGGGCAGGTAGAGCATCGTGCCCTCAACACGGTCGTCTTCTGCAACGAGCTCCTCTTCTTCACACCTGCGCAAAGACACAAACGTCAAAGAGCCGACGGGTTCTTGGAAGGCATGCTCTCGGTTGTTTGTCGATTCTGCGTCATCCACATAACATGCAACCTGACCTTTGATATCAAGCTGGAAGCATCGCTAAGGCGTGTGCTCTGCTGGCGTCGCTTCTGGGACATCCTGCCACGGTGTCTAATGGCACGGGCCGGGGTTGAGGGTTTAGGGGGTTAGGGTTTTGGAGGTTACTTTGTAGTGTAGGGGACCCTGAACCCTCAACCAAGCAAAAAAGCCCAGTGCCGAACACCCCAAACTCTAAATTCTCAAGGCCGGTGCTCGAAAGTCCCTCGCGGGACAGCTAGACTCTGTTATGTGATTATGTGGCCTGTGCTTGCCAGTCGCCATCGCGAAGCCGCTTCAACAGAGCCTGTCGGCAGCGCACCGCCGCCTGGCACGCACACACCCTCGCCCTGCTGTCAAAAACAGCTCCCAAATCCCTGTGGCTTTCAAATCTTTTCCTTGGGCGAGGCGCTCCGGTAAGTCAAGCTTCTGGCGCCGAGGGCAAGGCCCCGATGATAAAGGAGCCCAGGCGCGTCGTGGAGGGCGCGCGCGTCTTTGCTGAGTTGCCACAACTCCACGGCTCACTTGGTTCACATTGGCGGCGTTTGCCGTCAAACAAAACTCCTAGACTCTTTCATACTAAAAGTTAAAGAGTACTAACTCGAACAGAGCTCCGTTCGAGTCTGCTGGCAGACACGCTTGACCATCACCAGTGCTCGGGTGGCTCTGGCTCAGCCGATCGCTCTGCAAGCAGCAAATTAGAACTCAGAGCGCTAGTAGAACTGTACAGATATGTTCACGCCACGAGGACTGTGAGCATTGTCCCGATGATGCCCATGCTCATCGCACCGATGGAAGCCTTGGCTCGTTGAGGCACCGCTGGTCGATTCCTCTGCTCGAGATGTCGAGACAGTGCCAACTGCCGGAGTCTCTTCATGCGAACCAAACAACTTCGACAGCGTGCGAGGAAAGCTCATCCATCGCCTCCATCTCTGTCATGCGGTAGCGACAGCTACCTCAGCTAGCCTATCAGACCGCGAGGTCGGTCAACACAGCCACTGACTGCTGGTCAACCGAGCTCCATCTTCCTGTTCGTCTACATGGCCCGTGAAATCCCGTGAAGCTGCTCCATGCAAAAAAGGCACCACCTGCCACATGATGGCAGCAGCACTTGCACCAGCAGGCCGTGCCATCATCGGGCCCGCAACCTGCTCCGTCGGGGCCTTAGTTCACTGACTCCGGTGCACAACAATGTGAGGTTTCAGAAGAATTGCTCGTTAGTGATAACATAGAGTTTTGCAAGCGAATGAGTCGATGTCTTTGTCTCAAGATGCAAAACCTAGACTTGTTGGGGCCCAGGTGCCAACAAAGCCACAGTAGCACTGGGACACGAAGGACGGAAGCCCGAATCCTTGCAACATTTCATAATCACGAACTCCAAGATCTCGAAACCCTTCCCGGTCCTTCCAACGGGCAGCTGTCAGCCCCAGAGCTGTCAGCTCCAGGCTGAGCGCCTGAATTGCTGCGAAGCTACAGTAGAAGGCGGTTGAATCCTCTTGCTTCGCTGCAGACTGCCAATTCCCAGTAACCCTCCAGCGACGAGACACCTGGCGACTGTGCAGGGCTGGTGGTCGTTCCTGTTCAGATGCGCTCAGCACATGCAGTGAGAGCTGAGAATCTCAAGGCGATGAGTGACTGAGACCGTCAGTCTCTACACCCATCCAGCAGCAATAACAGCACCCATCTCACAGACTGAGGAAGTCTGGCCTGACGAACCGATAGCCGATAGCGATAGTCACATAGCCCCATAATGAACGTTGTTCCTACAAATAGCTGATGACATGTGATATTGCCCCATCACGACGCACGAGAAGCAGTAGGTACGAATTGCAGCAGTTAAACATACTGAATATGACAGCACACAACTTCGAGCGAGAACTGAGAGTGACTGATAAAAAGCTGGTTGTCATTGGGGAATGGTACGGGCCCATAGTAATGATGATAAGAGTAACAGTTAAAATACTAATAATCCTAGAAATGATGGTAATGAAATGAAAAATTAGGGCGGCTAAACCTAGGACGTTCCAACCATCTAACCCTCGACCCTGGATCCGCCTGCAGCCACTTCTGCTTCATTCCCCGAGTTGCCTCCGGCCCGGCATTCGGATTCAGCAATACTAGCACATGCACTGTGGTCTGTCATGCGTGTCAGTCAGTATATTTATATATATATACATATACACACACGTACATACA
>CAJNDV010019491.1:0-19551 GCA_905221635.1 Symbiodinium sp. CCMP2456 | reverse complement strand
CTACCTATCTATCCATCCGTCTATCTACCTATCCATCTGTCTATCTGTCTATCTGTCTGGCTGTCTATCTGTCTATCTACCTCTGCGTGCGTTTCGGGTGTCTGCTTCTGCGTGTCAATTTGTGGTTTCACATACTCTTGCCTCGATGCTTTATATCCGCACGGCTGTTCTCCATACCGTGTTCGCACATTTACGTACACCTATATGTATCCCTATATATATATATATATGTATGTGTATATAATACATATGTATGTGTGTGTATATATATATACATACGCAAACATAACACACACACACACATAGACACACCCAGAGACCGAGAGAGCCTGTGGAATGCAGGGAAAAGGCCGGACATGGCGGGCGCCTGAGGCCGCTGAGCGCCACGTCCAGGTACTGCTGCTTGCCGCGGCTGAAGTGCTTTGGCAAGCGGCCCGGGGCCTGAAGTAGGCCCCCTTATCCGTGGCTGGGTACCAGAGTGCTACTAGTAGTCGGGAGTTCAGGATACGATTCCCAATGGACTGTTGCCCACGGTACAGAGGCATGCTCTCAGATTTTGTGCTGTAAGTTCAGAAACGTGGCAATCGAGCTTCTCTTGCTTGCAAGCTGCTTCAGGATTGGCACTGAGTCGCAGCATCCTCTCTTTGATTCCGTGGTTGTGTCGGTCGGACACATTGCATTTTCTTGGGGGCACCTACCGCGGATGGAGGGAAGTGAGCACGAAGAGCATGCTGACGAAGCGAATGCGTCCATGAGCCCATTAGCCACTGCCCCAACGCATCGGAACACAGAAATCCTGGTGACGCAGTCCTGGTGACTATGATACTGCTGTGGAGCCGAATACATGTCGTCATTCCGCAGCTATGGGGATAGTAGTGGGTGTACCGGAGCCCGTTATTTCTTGCTGCCTGAGCCTTCTCCCTCATTGACTCATGCATAAATCTGACCAAAATTACAGTGAACACGCAAGGCGTCAGAAGGCTCAAAGGCCACAAGTGCCAAGCCCAAGAGAAGATCTGCTCCTCCTCCGAGGTCACAAAGGTGTCGAGACCTGGGAATCTGAAGCTACGAGTACGGACCTTGATGCTGTCCGTCAGGGAGTCGGACTCATGTGGCTCAGCAAGGAGCTGGCAAAGTCAAAGGGGTTCCGCACCTGAGACTTAGACCGGACAGATCCCCCGACCTTCATCTTAAGTCTTGCGCGCGCGCGCGTCTGTGAGCGACACGCAGCTCTTCTGGGCATCCGAAAGCATTTTGGCCCGCCGTCGAGGTCGCACTGTACAACTCGACTCGCCGGACACACAGCACAAAGCGTTCTTGCCCTTTGTGGCGCTGCTTTGGCAGCTCGGCACGGTTGGCCTTGAAAGACCCCACCACCCGCCCAATCAAAATCAGAAAAACCCTCCGCCCGCATCCTCAAGATCCATCAGGCAAGCTTCCCTCATCAACATGCTGCACAGGCAGGCAGCTTGCTCGAATCCTTCATGTGGCATGGCTGCTAGGTGCGCAAGTAGGCCACCAGATACTCAGGATATATCCTGGAGCCATGGAAGACCATGAACTCGCGGTACCGAGCCTTTGCTATGTGACTGGCGATCAATTCACGTATGCTGGAACGTGATTATTCCGTGGCCACGCCAAGCTGCTATGACTCCACCGGTCTCTGCAACCAGACTGTGGTGAAGGACCGGCGGGCTTGAACTCGGTATAGCTGCCAGCTCGCCTAGGATCAGTCGGTTCTTCTGTACGTGACTGGCTACTTTACGACTGTTCCAGACGTAGCCTACAACATCTGGACGAGCTTCGTTTCTCAGACGACCAGATGCTGCGACCTTTGTTGTCCACATCCGACCCGCCGTCTCTCCTCGGGTCCAGGGAGCCATGTGGAGCATGGAAGCTACGCGAGCAGTCTGCCTACCTTGATTTCGATATTGCGAAGACAGGCGTCGTACGGATGCTGTAACCCAGCAGAGTTCGACACACGAACATGTAGAAGACATCACCTGCTAGCCACACACGCCTTGTGCGTTCAGCTGATGCCAGAAGACAGGCAGACCAACATCTTGGCCTGGATGGCTGATTCCAGAATCGCCGTAAAGCAGCTGCTCCAACTCCGGGTGCTGCCCAGGAAAATGAGCCCTCCACAGGGGAGCACAAGAAAGCACACAAGGCCCTCATCGTCATGCTGAAGCCGTGCCTGCAGTACTGATCATTCTTGCCAATATCCTGCAACAGGATGCTGCCACTCTCTCAGAGTACCACCATGGACAGAAATCTTGTCATGTTATGTCACAGCACCCTCTACAACCAAAACTGAAGAATCGATCGCAGAGTCACGAACACCCAGGGACATGCAAAAGAATCATGAGTCATTAAGTTCGGAAACAGGGCAGCCGTCTTTCCTCGGCCAGATAGGTTCCGTTGCCGAAGAGGCCACCGCTGAAGCGCTCATTCAGGCCACCACTCAAGATAGGGAGCACGCCTTTGATTCCACACTGCTCCAGAAAACATACACAGTGAACGAATCTCCATTCAAGCTGCTGTCTGGCACCGTGCCATGGGAGAGGAAGACCTGACTTGTTCACTCAATCAAATTCCGTCAGAACAGCCCGAGGCTTGTTTCAGACCCCTTCCTCTCTTTCTGTGCCCACGTTGTCTGCTGCAAACTGCGGCAAACAGGTTTGCATTGGACCCGAATAGTGTCGCGGCGAACGCATAAGTCAGCCAAAGTCTGTAAGCAAAATGATTGCCGAGGAATTATAGGTTGGGGTTAGTCATATCGAACCTGTAGACATGGCAAATCGTGGCGTTTTGAGAGCTCTTTGGCATCTCAGGTGTTGCTTTGACTCGCTGATATGATCTAGCGTGCTCGAAGGAGAGCGACGAGCGGAACAATCGGCTTTGCCTTGGTGAGTCCTCGTACGCGGCCGCATGAACGTTAACCGAACTTTAGGCAGGCTATGTAAGCTACAAGAGCCAGCATTGACATCAGCTTCCGTCACAAGACAAAGACATAGGCATGACCCAAAACTCAGAAAATCATCGAGGGAAGCCCTTCCACAGAAATCATCAGAAATATGAGTTGCAGGCTGTCGACCTCAATCAGCAGGGTCCTTTCTGAAAAAAGCCCGGAACACCCTACATCTTGTCTGACTCGAAAACATCCTGATCCCCAAACCCCAACTCGAAGCCCGAAAGACCTCGTTGACATCGGTGAACAGCGCGGCTGGAAGCTTCTCGGCCATCTCCACCTGTCTGGTATCGACTGGCATGTATACCACCGGCATGCGGGGCTGGGTCGGGCAAGCCAACATTCGGGGTTTGGGTTTCTGGCTTTTGGTCAAGATAGGCCACATACTGTCGGCGCAGCTGCACTGATGGCACGGCCGACGAAATCGACTTCATGTCAATCCTCCGTCAGAGCACGTGGTCGGCATGCACCGTCTTCAGTCACATGCAAGCATCTGTAAAGGGGTCTCTCATAGTGTTCCAAAGCAGAAGCGTCCCTCTTTCCGATTTGGGCTTGACATGTGCTCTGCTTGAACGCTGGCAAGGTTCTGACGCAGATTTTCCCGCTCCATGGCATATTTGCCCCAAAGTCCTTGCGAACTGCCACCGCATGAACTGCAGCAGTGCACGTTATGTGCAAGATATGTTCAGAAGAACCACTGTTCACCACAAGCATTGCAGGAGGCTTCGTGGATGATGTGAAGTGCTCAAGTAGAGTGTGTGGGGGCTTCTCAGGGTTCCAAACACCTACTGGGGACGGCTCAGGCCTTTGTTGCAGGAGGACCAATTGAGAATAGACAAGGCCAGCCGGCCTGCATTAAGGCATGTACGCGATGACCAAACTCTGTTCCTGAGACTGTCCTGGATGCTGGAGGCGCCATGCTCCGTGGAGTTGGAATCCTGTGGTTGAAGCAACATGAGTTGAAACGCACGGCTGTCGAAACGTCCTGTGGCTGTCCCCTTACACATCGCAATCACAACAACCCTAACCCTAAACCCTAAACCCTAAAACCCTAAACCCTAAACCCTCAACCCTAATACTGGGACTGAGCCTGGGAGCAGCCCTCAGCCCACCGTCTGTGCCTTGGTGCTTGCCTGCGGCGCGCTGATCCCGCCCGCCCAGGCTCCCACCTGCAAGAGACAGCACCGGGAGCAGCACACAAGACTGAAGTAGTGTTGCTGCCGAAAGCAACCTTATCGGTATGATGGGCCTCTGATGAATGCAAGAGCTTTCACTACTGTTCTTATGATTGTTCGGACTGGGCTGTTCTTAGTTTCGCAAAACACTTCCAGGCATCGCTACTTCCCCTATTAGGTCTAGTCATCCTATGTTTCCCTTTGAAGTCACGTTTCTTTACCAGCACTTCGATCTGTGGCCATCTCACCTGGATCCATCGCTAGTCTCAGGGCTGCGATCTCTGCAGCATCAGCCGGCACAATCCGCCAAGGTGGCCCATCGCCCTCCTGAGTGTGACGCAAGGTGCGATTCTGCACCGCTGGAACCATCTGAGCCCTAAACCCTGAACCCTAGAATCACCTCTTTGGGGCCCGAACTTTGGAGGTCCAGTAGCACGGCGGTGCCAAGCCCACAGCGGTGCCCAGCCAAGATGCGCTTGGCCTAGCCTCCCAGTGCTGCTTCTTTGGTCGTTCGGGTGCAGCTTTCAGGACACTCGGGTATCTGGTTCTCTCGATTCAAACACTCTGATAGCATGCACCGATGTCGGCTTTGGCCCATGGTTGACTAAAAACATATTAAAACATCGTATAATGAAGTAGTCGTCTCTTACACTTCCTTACAAAGGTACTACACATCGAAAAAGCGCACTCTAGACCACTGGGAAGAAGTGATGTCCCGGTCTCAGGTCTTTTGCATGTTGGTGGTGAGTTCTGATGTTAACAGCTACGCTCAAGTAATGGCGTTGGGCTTCTCACAAGAGCCAACACATGAGCTCAATCTAGACTCCTAGACCATCCTGAACCCAGCAACAATCTGAAGACATTGAACTCGCTAAGGCTTGTCTTTAAATGTCAAAGCTAGTGCAGTATCTCGACCACAGTATAGGGTAATTAACAACAAGCATGCGAGTCTAAGCATGTGCAAGACTTGACTATGTTGCTGGTAATTAGCGCGCGGATCCGAAAGGCCGCAGATACATGTACGATGGCATCTAGATATGTACATGTGATTTCCTGTGCGTGGGTTGGGCTACTTTAGAAAAGTTGCACATGTGTGAATGTAGGAATTCATGAATGCATGCATGCATGTCTGTAAGACAGACCGAGACAGAGGCTAAGGAAGACAGAAACAGAGACGCTGTACATGCAAACATATCCACTCCACATGTACACATAGACGTACACGATGCAAACATGTATGTGCACGTACACATGCACATATATTATGCACATACAGACACATACACATACATATATGCGCGCACACACACACGCACATGCATACACAGACATACATATACATAGATGCACATACACCTACACATCCACGTGCACATGCACATGCGCATACTCATATACAAATATATACAGATACATGTACACATGTGCACATTTGCATCCACCTATGCATGCATATGCACATCTACATACATCCATCCATACATACAAACACACACACACACATCTACATACACACGCAGACATAGTCACTAACCCTCGTACATATACATCATAGCTGTAAAAAGAGACACATACATGTACTTCGACATGTACATGCATGCATACATACATACATACATACATACACACCCGACTGCAAAAGACGGATATGTCCGCGAGATGTACCAGACAACAAGGCCTCTCCGCAGCTGCGGCAGCGTTCCTCGGAGATGGACAGGTGGCTTCTGAGTAGTAGAAGCATTCATTTGGCAATTTGCTTACGGTATATAACAGTATATGCGCACAACCGACTGAAACTTGTTGCGGCTTCGACTCATTCCTCGCAAACTGGTGGTCGTTGCCTGCCAAATTCGACAAGTGGGTATGTACGTACATATGTATGTGTGTATACATACACATATATATATATGCATATATATATATATACATATGTATACGCATCTATATATGTGTACACACACTACCGGTCTGCGACTTAGAAGCCCTCTTCATGACCGCGACTACCGTGAACGGATTACGAGCCCTTGTAAGACCAACTCAACCCACCTCAACAAGAAAATAGCCTGTCAGAACCTTTGGATGAAGTGAAGCGGTCAAGCGTCACTTCGGGCATCGCCAATCGCCAGTGTGCATTTGCACAGTCGGCTTGGCTGTCACGAGGCGCTCGGCCCCACACTTGCGGCACGAGCTTCTGCTGCCAAACCTGATCTCTGTATTCTCCAACCTTGCCCAACCGGAAATGTCATCATGCACTGGGCGGCGGACACAAGATCGCCACATCGGGGACAGGTCCAGTCTTTGCCATCCCCCGGAGAAGTGCTGGTTCCGGGCTTGCTGGCGCCACATTTCCGACAATGGCCTGGTAGTCAGGTCATGGCAATGTCGGCCGACACAGTATCATGGCTTTCAACAGCTATCATGGCAAGATCCACTGAAAGCCTGTCCTCGGCTGGAGAACCTGACACAGAAATGGCTTCGAGGGTGCACACAAGTCTTCACATGCTGCTGAAGCTGGGCCAAGTGCACGAGGTCTCCACAGGTGGGACAGGTCCAGTCGCCACTCTTACCGCCAGCAGGCACCTCGCGGAGAGTTATGTGAACACACATACATGCAGCATACGTATGTATGTATGTATGTATGTATGTATGCATGCGTGTATGTATGAATGTATGTATGTACCTACATGTATGTATGTACACGTGTATATATAGTATGTTTATATACACACACGCACTTGTCTTTAAGCATTCAGTGTGCTATCACCATCTCTTGTCTGCGCTTTTACCTCTACGTTCCGATATTACTGAACATACTGTGTCATCCGTCTTGGAGCACTCGCCTAACCAAATCATTTCAGCCTCGGCGGGAGTCGGAGTAGCGGCGGCAGAGCTTGCCGGCCTGTGGCATCCACACTTGCGGCATTGGCCTCCAAGCTGCACAAAAGCGGTCTTCAGTGAAGATTTTGGGGGTCCATATAATAAAGGATCCTGCTATTTCGGGTACTATATTAGGATCCCCTATTTTCGGAAACTCCCAAGCGCGGTCGACGCAGCTCCCAAGCTGGGGAGCGAGCTTCGACTGCCGAACCTGACAAGGCAGAGGCCCAGGCCGGTCGAAAATGAAATGACCATGTGGGGGTTTCCAAAAATAGGGGACCCTAATATAGCACCCTAAATGATAGGATCCTTGTTATGGTCTCCCAAAATAGGGGACCCTAATATAGTACCCCAAATAGTAGGATCCCTATTATAAGGACCCCAGAATAAGGTACCCCTAATTTTCGGAAAGTCCTATGTGCTACTGTATGCCGCAGCTAGGCTTCCCGCACAAGACCTTTGCAAAGCGGGCACGTCCAGTCTCCTCTCGGACAGGTCAGTGGCCAACAAATCAAAACACTGTGCTGACCGCTGTCGCCTGCCCTGGTGCCATCCTGAATCGGTGCTGCTGGAGCTTGAGCGCCTGGGGAGAACTCCAGATTAATGCCGTCCTACATCGCCCGGCGAATCCTCCAAGTCAAGTTCAACGCACGACTAGGTTCACGTGAAATTTGACAGCGTCGTAGATTGATCAACACAACGTCTAGTACCCAACATGCCCAAGTTTTACCGTGCGAGTTTGGCTAGACGCTCTAGTCGCCCTAGTCATTGGTCGTCGGCATGAAAAGGTTCGGCCTGGCCTAGCATGGCCTAGCAAGCTGCTTTCAGCTGGGCATGGCGGGACCACACAACTAAGTACGATTTCCGCCCCCCGCGAGGCGATAGCCATGACTAAGACTAAGAGCCATTGCTAGACATTGAAAGGACAGCAAAAGAAACACAACATTTCGTGCACATACCGGGGATGACCGAGCAAGTTGAATTTGAGATATCCCGAGAAGAGATGCATCTTCACTGAAGCACTCTTCCCTGCGTGCATGCTCGAACGATCAGAGTCTGCCTGAGCCTGCATAAGCACCAGAGCCCTTGGGCACTCCACACCTCCTGCAGCTGG
Source organism: Symbiodinium sp. CCMP2456 (assembly GCA_905221635.1). NCBI lineage: Eukaryota > Dinophyceae > Suessiales > Symbiodiniaceae > Symbiodinium > Symbiodinium sp. CCMP2456. Next base: position 11,414 of record CAJNDV010019491.1, on the reverse strand, counting down.
CATTCCTGTAGGCACCGGGAGCGAGGGCAACCCACTGCACTGCAGGCAGTAAACCTCTCGCCTGGCAAACTGCAAATCGCCGCATTTGAGGCAGGTCCAGTCTCCAGCACGGCTCATGCTTCCCGAACGGCCGTTGAAGTGGGTAGAACGTGTGTGCTGCAAAACTCGGGCCAGAAAGCGAGCATTTCAGAGCCGATCATTCATAGAAGACTACAAGTCTCTCATGAAATGACAGTCATGGCAGGTGACTTGTCCATTGCCTGTGCCTGAGTGGCCAACTACGAAGTACAACTGAAGTCTTTGGCCATGGTGCGACAGGGCCTTGGAAGCCGCAAGAAGTAGGCGGGTGATCCATGGGGGATACTCTGCTCTACCAGTTTTGCCCGGTGTGTTCCGCGTGCAAACCGAGTACCAAGCATGATTGTTCCGCATGGCAATCACCGCTGGCTACTTATGACAAAATGCGGGAAGATTTATACACTTTTCCGTGCGAAATAGAGAAAATGAATCATGCATGTGTGGATTGATGTTGATGGGTGGATGGACGGACGGATGGATGGATGGAGCTGTCGTCTGAGTAATAAGTCAGTAAATGCGTGAGTAAGTAAGTCAGTAAGTCAGTACGTCAGCAAGTCAGCAAGTCAGTGACTAGGCGAGTAAGTAAGTAAGTAAGTAAGTAAGTAAGTAAGTAAGTAAGCAAGTAAGTAAGTAAGTAAGTAAGTAAGTAAGTAAGTACGTACGTACGTACGCGAAAATTTAAGTAAGTAAGTAAGTAAGTAAGTAAGCAAGTAAGCAAGTATGTATGTAAGTAAGTTAGCTAGTCAGTTTGTTAGTCAGTCAGTTAGTTAGTTAGTTGGTTAGTTAGCTAGTTAGTTAGTAAGCAAGCAAGCAAATAAGTATGTAAGTAAAGTAAAGAAGGTAAGTAAGTAAGTAAGTAAGTAAGTAAGTAAGTAAGTAAGTAAGTAAGTAGGTAAGTAAAAACGTAAGTAAGTTAAGAAAGTAGGTAACAAAGAAAAAAAGAAAGAAAGTGAGTGAGTAAGTAAGTAAGTGAGTGAGTAAGTAAGTAAGTAAGTAAGTAAGTAGGTAAGTAAGTATGTAAGTAAGTAAGTAAGTAAGGTAGGTTAGGTTAGCTTAGGCTGGCAAGGCAAGTAAGTCAGCGAGTGAGTCGGTGAGTGAGTCAGTGAGCTAGCGAGTGAGTGAGTGCGAAAGGAGGATGGTACCTACGCCTGTATGTGTGTAAGTTTGTATGTACGTCTGTCTGTATGTGCCTGTGCATGATGGTGTGGTTGTATGTATGTAGGTACGTACGTGTGTATGTAAAAATGTATGTATGTATGTATGTAAGTATGTACGTATGTATGTATACATGTATGTGTCTATCTACCTACGTGCCTGCCTATTTAACGCCTATTGATCTAAAGTAAAGACATGTATGCACTATGGATGGATAGATGGATGGATGGACTGATGTACACTGAAGCATAAACAAGGGCATGCAAATCTTCGATAGCATACCTCTTTTTCATGTGCAAGTGTGCCAATATACATTTATAACATTCATAACTAAAACTGTTACCCATGCATCCTGGCAAGAATCAGAGAATTGTGAAGAAACGACTGCTCATCAGTGGACCACCAGTAGGTTCTAAACGTGAGCTTCTATGACAAGTCCGCGCACTTCACTCCGAGCGCTGTGCGGACCAAGCGTGGGCTAGTCGCCGAGCCACGGGAGTCAGCAAGACGTCCTTGGAGATCTCCCAGCCTTCGCTGCGCTTTCGCAGAAACAAGTGACATCAATCCTCGCCGAGACGTTAACTACTTTCAGCTAGAAGTAGACCCAAGTTTCGCCCCTGAGGCAAGAAGCTGAACAGCTCGTCGAAGCACAGATCCACGAGGTGCTCCAAAGGTACTTCCTTTGCTGCGCCCTCTGATCCCTCCTCACCTCATCAACATTGTTTGTAGGCCCCAGAATGCTGGGAGGCCGGCGCGGCGGACCGTGAAGTGCACGATCGGCGCCTCGTCGATTCGCTCAGAGCTCCCCAAACTGATCTCGGTTCGCAGATTTTTCCTCACGTCGCATTCCCAGATCTGACCACAAAGACCTAAAACTCTGCCGGGATGGCCCAGTCTCATCAGTTCTTCTGACGGAGACTGCGAGCCTCAAGCCTTGAGCTAAGGCTTCATGTTGTGAAGCCAGATGCCGGAGAGAGGTGGGAGACTGGGAGACTTAAATCTTCTGTGAGTTTCCGCATCTCTGTCGGAAGCAGAACGTCTACGACGCTGCGCATGCTCACAGCCCATGAGGCGCAAACGCTGTACACTTTCTGGGTTTTAAAATGAGAGAAGCGGAGGCATCGCCCGTCGCACCTTAAATGGCTTGAGAACTGCTGACAATGTGATCCGATGCCTGGCATCTTCGGGTGCCAATCTGGCTGCTCCACTAAGACGTGTCCGAACAGTCCGAAGTTTTGTCGAACATGCCTGATTACAGCCATTTTTCCAAATCTTCAAGGTCGTAAACTGTTAGACTGAAGACTCGCGCGGTTGAAAGTCGGGCTGAGCTTCACTAGCATTCTTGCTGCCCATCATCGCTCAGAGTGCGGGTTCACTCGCATCATGTCCTGTCCCCATGAAGCACGGAAGTGCAGCAGCCAGGGAGGAGAAGAGTTAAGCAGCGAGTCTGTCCTGTCCGGCGGACCTATTTTTGGAGGAGTCCTCACAGGCAAAACACCACAGCACAACGGCTCCGGCCATAGCCCAGGCAGGAGAGATGCAGAGGCCGAGTGCGGCTGCGTGGCTGGCCATCTTTGCAGTCTTGGCATCCGTAAAGTCTGGCAAGGGGGGTGCGTGACCTTGGCATGTCACGAAGGTTCACGAAGACGAAGCCCCTTGCGGACTGCCAAAAGCGCCTCTGTGCCGCCGCGGCGCTGTATTCTTCAAGGATGAAGAACTCCTCGCCGTCAATCTCCTGGTCCCCGTTCATGTCCTGAGCCGCATGCCCAGCTGCGCCTGCATCTCGCCTGCTTTCTGCCCTCGAGCAGGAGCTGTCAAGACCGAGGAACAACAAACATGAAGATCTCCGTGACGGGCCCGTCGAACTGCGTTGCCTCAACACCTCACACCGACAAGTCGCTAGGAGAGTTCCCCTGTGTGTATTTCGGGCGGCTTCTAATTCTGGGGCGCCCAACACTTTCGGAACTCTTCGAAGGAGATCGCGCCGCTCTCGTCCTGATCGATGGCTTCGAAGGCCTGGGCTGAGCGGCTGAGAGCCCTTAGTGCTCCGACGAGCACCTGCTCCCAGCCTTCGTCAGCGATCCATAGAAGATCTCCAAGTCATTCTTGAGCCTCTGCTGAAGACGGCGATACACTGCTACAATCCGGAATCACAAAGCCAAGGCTCTCATACATGGATTGTTGAAGCTCGCGCCAAACACGCTCCAGCGTCTCGAACTCCCGCCGTGAGATGTCGCCATCATGTGAGGTATCCAAGTATCGGAACACGCCTCAAAGATGCTGCTATCCCTAATCGCCCTACTCCTGACGATTTACAGGAGTTCTGCTGCTTGCGCCAAGGCACTGGACAAGGCCTCCAACTGCCCAGTGTCCTCGCTCTCTGGCTCCCCGCCGGAGGGACTTCCAGGGGGTCCTCTTGAGCCTTAGATTGAAGGCTTGACCTGGAAACGAACCCCTTAACCCTGAACCCTAAGCCAACATAACAGGGCCATGACCCATCTTGGCTCCAAGGAGCCCAGGGTTATTGACATCGTCACCGTCCGCGTCTTGGGCCTGGGCGATACTATATAAAGTCTCTTAGAAGCTTACTCTATGAGCTATGTCTACAAGGCTTCTATAAGGGTAAGCTCTCTCAGTTCTGCTCAGCTCCGCCCGTCTCGAGAAACTTGGAGCACGTGCCTTCGCGTGCGGCAGCAGCCGGCTTTCGCTAGGCCATCCACAAACTCCTGTCGGGAAGCCCCCTCTCCCTGTCACAAGCAGGCATACTCTTTATCCCGCCTTGTGGTTCAGCATGTTGTCTGGCTGCGTGTTCAGGGCAGTAAAGGCTGCATCAGTGCTTTTCCAGTTGCGGATCATGAACACCACCACCTGGCCCAAGACCAGTCGGTCGAGCCCCGCTTCTCAACTCAAAGACTGACAGCGCTGAGGAACCTTGAGGACTTCCGGTGGTACATCCTCCAAGCACGACCTGGGGCGAATCCGGGGACCCTTGCGAAGGAGCTGACAGCTTCCAGGCAGTGCTTCAGTTCTTGTAACATGTGTCCCTGAAGAGGATTGTTCGACTGTCCTGACATGCCTCTGGTCATGAGAAGTACTCAAAAACCTCCAAGGGCTAGAACCTCTTTCCGATGACCCTACACTCCCCATGTGCCCAGGCGCCAGAAGTCGAAGGCCGTGTCCGGCAGGTGTGCCCAGCCCCCTATCGTCGCTGCAAGCCGCCTGCGGACCTGCACCGTCAAATTCCTATGCGAGGGTCTCCCAAAATAGGGGACCCTAATATAGTACCCTAAAAAGTAGGATCCCTACTATAAGGACCCCAAAATAAGGCCTGGTACCCCCTGGTTTTCGGAAACCCCCATGTGCTCTCTCTTCCCATCTTGTTCTAGTGTGACTTACATACCACAGTCTTGATGGTCAACAGACGTTTACCGGCTTGATGGTGCAGACCATGGTTCATGGTCTTGGCAGCTAGGGGCTACGACTCAAGGAGGAGGGAGTGATCCAACCGTTTCGGTGCGGCGACCGAGCCTTGAGATTTTGGCGGTCCACCGCACAGTTGTAGGTGCCTGGACGCAATCTTCAGAGGTTGGAAAGAACCAGGGACACCGAGGCCGCCGAGGCTATGGCACTGCATGATTCCCTGGGCCGGCACATTGTCCCACTCGGCCCAGGAGTTTGGAATGCCTGCAGACGGACAGAGGGGAGGAGCGCAGGAGAACACCTGATCGGCTACTGAGTACTGTGCCTGCAACGAAAGGTTGGAAGGCAGGGGCATTTGGGTTCGCATCTTTGTCCATCACGGGATTCTTGATGTTCCTAAGCCAGCATGGCAGGCGGAGCAGCAAACTCGCACAATGCTCTTTCAGCTGTTAAACCTCCGAAAGAAAAGAGGAAAGAAGCGCGACCCTCGCCCTAGACCCAGTGCTCAGAGCAAGGCTCACTGCATCTTCCGCATTTGACAGGCGGACGAGTGTGTGCAGGCATCGTCGCTGTTCCCACTGGGCAAGGTCGATGGTGTGAAAGGACATCTCCTCGGGGCTTAGTGTCTTGGAGCTTTCGGTTTGGGATGTGAGCCAGCCAGATGGCGAGGCGCGAAATCGAGGTTTCAGTGTGTCTGCAGCGAAGGCTCTGGCTGCCCGTAAGGGAAGAGGTTCATGTAGCCCAGCCTTCTATTGTTTTTTGCAACTGGCATGCTGCCCGTATAGCTGCTACAGCTTCCGGGACACCCATTATGAACAACTTGGCACCGAGCTTTTCACTGAGGCTCTTCCAGTGCTGCTTCGTGAACTTCGGTTGACAACCTCGGTCCCAGGAGAGATGCCCAGGGAGCTGTTCAGGGAGCTGTTTCGGGTGCTGGCGCAGGCGGCACATGTGCAGTTGAGAAGCACTTGCCATTGATGGGCCAGTCCACGCATCGCAGGAACATCATGCAAAGCACTGTGGCCCGGTCATCTCCTGGACCACCATGGCGTCAGGGAGTATCCCGGAGGTCACGGCACATGCAACGCGTAAACTGCACACAAAGGGTCGGTGCAGGAAAACGCACAGGAGGTTTCGCAGCTGCCGCGAGAGGATCCAAACTCTTGAGCTGATGCCCCGAAGCGCCCAGATCGCCTGCGCCAGATGTCTACAGCCGACTCCTTTAAGACTTGCAGGCGAAATGCCACCGAGTTGTGCCGCATCCCTCCTGGCTTATCTTCAGGCTGCTCTGAGGATCCTCCTACAGGAAACGTCGGGGGCATTCCTTTCTTCGCGTCGTGCCCTCTAGCGCCCGACAACTCCTCGACTTTCATATCTTCCTTCTTCTTCGGAGCCAACTCAGCCTTCGACTGGATGCAACAGCGACATTCCGCTCGGCATTTTCGGTTACCCTTTCATGCCAGTCAGACACACCTACGGACCTGCAGTGCTGCAAGCACATTCCCCCATGTCTCGATGGGGATTGGCTTGGCCGCCGCAGGCGGCCTCGAATCAGAGCCGCCGAGATGAAATGCATAAGGCACGAGGCAAGTACCCATCGATCGGACATGACCAGGCCTGTACAAGGCCACAAAGTCAAAGGTCAGCAGCCCTTGCGGAGGGATACGCCAGTCAGCATCGGAGAAGCTGAGAGATTTTCCTTGCCGTGCATGGCATCCGCATCAACCCCCGTCGAGTACTGTTCTTTGCAGTTTGCTCCGGTCTGATTGGCGGAAGATTGGGGAACAACCCTGCTTCCACTTTCGGGAAACGACCAGGGTGCCGTCCAGCAAAGCATTCCGAAGGCACTTCCTTGGATGCAGAAACATCGGCCCCAAAGGGGTCACCCCATGTCACCCGACCCCGACAGCTGAGAGCCGATCCAGAGGGGGCCTTTAAGGAAAAACTTAAGGGCAAGGGGGTAGCACACTATATGATGCTTCCTTAAATTAGCCTTACTATGATTTGACTCAAGCCGCCCCTTGCCATCGATGCTGACATCGACGAGGTTGGCTTTCCGCCAGAGGTGTAGCTGCCAGCGGTTCAGCAGCAGGAGCTTCTGGACGACACTTCGAGTGGGAAGGTGTTCCTCGCTGTAGCGGCTCGAGGCTGTCAGGGCTAGGGTTTTTCTTTACGGCTGTGGGGAGAGGAGCGCATGGTTCTGTCGGAGGGACAACTGGATGAGAGCAGATCCCAATCGCAACCTCGTCACAAGTCGCAGGGCATAATGCCCTGTGGGGTTTTCCAGATTCAGAGACAGCGGGGCCCTCGCAGATCTTTCGAAATCCAGGATGTCCTGCAATTGCTAGGCAGCGATACACAGTGCACAAAGTTTGCAGCAGTTTCAGCCGCCCAAACTCGGAAATCTGCGAAGATTTTTCGGGAACCTTGATCGAGTCGGTGTTCTGGGCAGCATGCAGCAGAGCCCGAGGATGGAGGATGGCGGGCAGCATGCGGATCAGCGTCTCTTTGGCCTTGTCACCTGTGCGAATTCGAAGCGATACAGGAACCTAGAGTCCTAGACTCCTAGACTCGGCAGTAGGCCTTGGTTCATGTAGATGGCCATCACCTGACATTGGCGGTGGAGTGGGTGTGCAAATGCCCACCCTCTCGCATGATTTTTCCAGGCTTGCCTGGTCTTTGTTCAAGTGAAAGTCCCTCAGCAGCGCCATGAGGAAGGCATCGAAGAGGGGCCCTTCCATAGAGTTCACCTCACAGGTCGAGATGCATGGCGAGCTATGGGACCTCACCTGAGAGGCAGCCGCTTATTGCATCACATCGTTCAGGTTGCTTGTGCGTTATTTGTAGCTCCCTCGGGACACTGAGGATGGCGAACCCGGCACAGAATAGTTTCTCTGCGGAATACAAGTGTTTAGACGGGTTGTTCTGCCCCTCCTCTTTGTCGACTGACAGTGGCAGCTCTCGGGAGATCTCGGCACAACTCGCAGCTGCTATGGCACCTAACGGTCTCTCTGGGCTTTTCTCGGTAGCCTCTGCTACGTGCTTGGGGCCTCCTGGTCTTGGGCCGTCTGGTCAAGGAAAGGCGGAGCGCAAGTCTGGGACCAACTGCTAAGCACTAACATGAACATGTTCACAGCTCCCAAAGTTTTCTTTGGTCCTAGACTTGTTGCGACGGATAGCTATGCCCTCTGTACGCTGCTTCTTTCGAAGCTCGATCTCTTGGGCCTCCGCCACAATGCTCCACTGTCCAGTGTTCAAAACTCGGTGGAGTGGCTCTGCGTTTCCGCCTATCTTGGTAAGAACATCCACCAACATACGGTTATGATCGATCCATCTGATGGAGGTACCGAGCTCACTCAAAGTCTGCCTAATAATCTGCATCTCGATCGCCGTTCGGCGGTCGGCAGTGTGTCCACAAGTCTCCTTAGACAAATGATCATACAGGGATTTGGCGTCAACAACCGCCAGGTTCTGAGCATCTCCCTGCTTCCCAGGAATCACACACAGCCGACGATGCTTCAAAGCAGTCTCCCACTCTCTGAGGTCGAAGCCTTCGTGCGTCAACTCATTAAAGAGTGTAACGCACCACATCAGGTCTCCTAGCGCTCGAGAGAGGCTCATGCTCTCAGCGGCAAGGGTGGAGTTAACCACTCTGTGAATGCGGCCTGACTTCCAATACAAGATGTTACAAGGAACCGTCTCACCCTTATGAATCCCAATATCAAAGGCAATCACGCAGTGGCCTCCCTGGGAGCCGCCGCCTCGGACATTAGCGTAGCTAGCGTCACTCACTACTCCAAAGCCAAGGCGACCCTCGTCAATGCCGGCGATCTTCACCGACAGGTCCGCCGTCGACTTCGCCTTCGCGACCGTCCGATTGATCTCCCTCAAATCCTTGATTTGGAGCTCTGGGATCCTGCTGGAGAGGATGCTCACCTCGCCGGCTAGGTCCGGTCTTCCTTCGCGACCCAGCCAGTTCAACGAACCGAGCACCGCCCTGGCTTGAGACACTTCGCCCGGAGTAGCAGGCGTCTCCGCCAGTTGCCCTTCGATGTCGATGGGCTCCAGCCGTTCATTGATGAATTTCTGAAGGTCGTAGGAAAAGTTGTATGAGGAATCTTGTCTCATGCGACGCCCGTTGAATCCCACGCCCTCCGGCTCGTCCTGCAGGTACTTAAACTTTCCAAAGGTGAACCTCTGCCGCAGGGCGTCGATCTGCCGGTAGTGCTCCTCGTTCCCGGCCGTCCACAAGTCGTCGACCTCTACGATGACCATGCCGACGACCCGCCGAAGCTTCCTTAGCACGAACAGCGTCGGGTCCATGACCGACTGCTCGTAGTTCAGCTGCTGCAGGGCTTTCTTTAGGCTCCTCCTCCAATGGGCCGGGGCATCGTTGAGCCCATAGGCTCCCGCCACTATTTCCAGCAGCTGCCCTTCCCCCAGACCACGAAGTCCGCCCTCGGGCTGCTTGGCATACAGCCGCCCTTCTCTGCGGTGTAACGCCTCTGACTGACAGAAGGCATTTCGTAGGTCACCGACCGAAGCTCGCCATTTTCGGTTAGCACAAACCTGCATGGCGATGGCCAGTGTGAGCGAGCTTGCCGTTGGAGCATGCCGTTCTAGGCTGAAGACATCCGGGTCGCAGTCTCCCCGGATACAGAGCCTAGACTTCAGAGTACTGGGCTCCCCGGGCAATTCGCCCGGCTTGTTTCTTCGAACCATCCGGGTGGGAAGCACTCGGTTCAGCTTGCCTGCCGCCTTGAGCTCCTGGAGAACCTTCGCAGACTCCTCGAGCGACAGCTCCCGGATGGCGCCGGTAGCTCTTACCTTCTCCCACTCAGCGGCATCAGCATCGCGCCATCGCTCTGCGTCCTCGGGCGGAATCGTCTTCACCTCGTCGCTGCCACGCTTCTTCGCGATGAAGGCCTGGAGCACCTCCGGGTTCGCCAAGGAGTTGACGCGGAACTCGGTTCTTCCCCGCCAGGACCTTAGCGGCTTTGCCCGGGCTGTGCGCGAACGCCACCTGCTGTTCTCCACGGTCTGGGTGCCGTCTTCAAACTCCACGAACGAAGTGCTCGCCTCGCCCAGCAAGGAGGTCGGCACCGGGCACCCTTTCCCAGAGCTTGGCTTAAACGTCCCGCACCTCGAGAACTGGTGCCAGCGGATCAGGACCCGTGTGTCGGGGTCCCACTCCCAGTAGTCCTGGGACCTTGCGTCGTTGAAGTCCTCCTCCTCGGTGACAACCACGAAGCCAGCTTCTCTCGACCTAGGGTCGTACGGACTCGGGCGCGTTGCTCGGGTTTCGGCTGTGACTGGCCTGTACTCAGTGGAGCCCTCGCCTGCCTCCCGCTCGGTGTCCGCGCTGGCCTCCTGCTCCGGCTCGGTGTTGCCACTTTGCCGAGAATCTCGGCGCTCTCCAGTGGCCGCCCTCGGGGTAGCCGTGGCACTTGGTGGCCCGCTCGTCGACGAACTCGAGGAAGAACTGCTCGTAGAAGACGATCCGGAAGAACTCGTTCCGGAGGTGTCCGGTGCTGCGGCTTCCGTCTCCGGCTCTCCAGCTTCACGTCTTGGTTCAGCACGGTCCCCCGGTGCGCTAGGCCTAGGCTCCTCGTCTTCAAAGGTAACTCTACGCTTCTGTCCCCTAGGCTGTGCTTGCTCTGGTTCTGCTTCTCCTTCGGGAAATGGCTCACTGGTAATGTCCTTGAATGAGTTGCGGGCCTCGTTCCTAGCAAGCTCCTCCTTTAGCTCTGATAGCTCCCCTTGTAGAAGATCTTGAGCCTCATGTTCAAGTGAAGTGGCTTTCCGAACCTGCTCTTTGGCCGCTTTCCAAAGTTCCCCTCTCATAGAAACCCAGAGATTCGGTCCTTCTTCGGCAAGCACCTGTCCTGGGCCTACCCATTGGGGCTTCCCACTTTGCTTTCCTTCGGCCATCTCCCTCTGGGCCGCTGCCTTCAGCTTTCTCTCCCGGTACGAAACACGTACACGAGGTCACCCGCCTTGAAGTCCTCGGAAGTTCTCGTCCTTGCTCTTGAAGCTCGGGCGCATGCCTCCTGAGATTTGATCTTGATGAAGGCTTCGGCCGCCACCCGTCTCATCTCTAGCACGCGCCTCATCTCTCCCTGGGCACCTTCCTCGACGAGCTCGGCATCGAGAAAGTCGTCACTCATCAGGCAACCTGGAAGGCGGGGGTTTTGACCTAAGTGTCGTTGAGCCGGAGTGAACCCGCTCCGGTGATACAGCCTGTTCTTTGCTGCTTCCGTCTCCCTGAGCGCTGTGGCCCACTCCTCTTTGTTGGTGGGACACACCTCGTCTCGAACCCGCTCAAACAGCAACTTCGCCAAACCCCCTTGTCTTTCAGTGATGCCCTGCTGCCACGGTGCCCTGCTGCCTATCTGTCTGGTAACGATGCCTCGTCCCGCCGCCATCTCGCAGAACTCCTTGCCGAACTCGGTGCCGGCATCGGTCACCATCACCTCGGGCGACCCAAAGTGACGGCCCCATGCTTTCCAGAACTTCCGGAAGGCCTCGTTGGCCGTCTTCTCCCGCATGGGTTCCAGCGCCTGATATCCCGAGCCCCAGTCGACTATGTTGAGAACGGGCTTCAGCTGCCTAGGGTCAACATCGGGAAGGAACAGAACGTCGACACCGACAATGACTCCTGGACGATAGCCTCGAACAACGGTGGCAGGACGACTTGGCTTAGGTAGAGGTCGGGACTTACATGCCTCGCATTCGAACTTCTCCTTGATGTACTTCTGCAC
>CAJNDV010019480.1:20815-32147 GCA_905221635.1 Symbiodinium sp. CCMP2456 | reverse complement strand
AACCCTATAGATCCCTTAAAGGAGCCCAGAGAGCTTTCAGGCGATCCAAAGCCTCCTCGGTCCTACAGCAACATTTGAACTGGGTATCCTGGCATAGACTTTGGGGTCTTAAAAATGACCGATATATATATATATATATGTATAATATATATATAATATATATATATATAATAGATATATATAAATATATATATATATATATTTATATTATTTTTTGGTGTTCCTTTTTTTATCTTCATAACATTTCAGTATACGCGAAAACCCTTTTCTAAGAGTTATGGCTCTTATACTAGACTTTGGGGTTTAGGGTTTAGGGCCTGTCTACGGCTTAGAGTTTAGGGTTTTTTGGGGCTTTAGGGTTTCGGGCGTTTTTAAGGTTGAGGGCTTAGGGCTTTTCCAGGGTTTGGGGCTTGTAAGGTTTGGGTGTGAGGTTCAGGTGTAGGGCTTTCAGGGTTTGGGGTTTAAAGAACTGACAAGGTTTAATGCGGCTGTAGATGGCTTTATAGGGTTTTATAGCGGTTTCTGGGCTTTACAAGATTTTTGTTTGGTTTAACAGGCTGTATAGGGCCTTATAGGGGTTTCTAGGGATTTGAAATTTAGGGTTTAGGTTTTAGGGGCTGAGTAAGGGTGTAGGGTTTAGGGTTTAGGGTTCAGAGTACTATAGGGGCCTAAATAATTACCTATGCTATTTAGGGGGCTCCTTATTATATCAGAAAGGACTGAAACTGCTGGCTTATACCTGTTCGAGATGTTCGTTTATATAGTTTCAGGGCTTTTTCGTTTTCCTTTCTGCCCACCGTTGCTGTGCGGGTGTATCGCTGTAACCATTAACAGCCAACACTTAAACTGGATTCAACCTAACACTGTATCTGTCCAACTTTCGTCAGAAGCTTATATAGTCTCTGGCCTTTTGGCTTAACAAGTGCTGTGCCAGCTGTGCTAGAGTATAATACACAATACGATGCTATGCTATACTGTTCTACTCTATGTTACACAATATTGTACGAGGCTAGACTAGACGACTCTACTCCACTCTACTACACTATACTTGTCTGTATATCTTTCTATATATGTAGGTCTGTAAATATACACACCACAGTATACTGTATCGTACCATACTCTACTATACTATACCTTGCCAAACTGTGCTATACTATATTTTACTCGTCAATACTATACTTTACTGCACCATAGGATACTAGATTATACTATATTATGCTATAATTACTCTTACTATTCGTATTCCCAGTCCTATTCCTATTCCTATTAATATTATTATTACTACTATATTGCTATTACTAGTATTATGGGTGTTACTATTACTATTATCATGTGTTATACTATACTATACTATACTATACTATACTATACTATACTATACTATACTATACTATACTTTTCAAATGCTTGTGTGTCAGAACAAGTGTGCAGCACAAGGGTTGAAAACACAAAAAATCATCCCACACAGCAGTCCCCTCTCTATTATATTTACAGTATAGTCTATATACCCCGAAACCCTATTCTAGTTATTAAGGCCCTTACATTAACCCTACGGAACCCCAAGCCCAGGACCCAGACCCTCAACCCTACACCCCCTAAAGCCCTAAGCCCTCAACTCTAAACCCCGTTTTCCTTGAACCCTAAACCCTCAACCCTCAACCCTCAACCCTCAAACCCTAACCCTAAACCCTAAACCCTCAACCCTCAACCCCTAAACCCTAAACCCTAAACCTTCAACCCTAAACCCTGAACCCTAAACCCTAAACCCCATTTCATGTTGACACTGCGCAAGACCCTGAACTCTGAACTTCAAACCACCGCCCTGCACCCCTGAACCGATCAATCCTGGAAAAATCCTTGGCCCAAAACTCTGATATAGGGGTCTTAATAGTTACCCATATTATTTTGGGGGTTCGTAAACTATTATGATTATAGCATGATATACCCCACAACCCTATTCTAATTTTTAAGGCCCCTACATCACCCCTTTCGAAGAACTTCAACAAGACACAAACATCCAGACCCTAGGCCGGATCCAAAGCAGGCGCAGTGTGAGACCAAAGCCTGTGGGGGGTTGTTGAAAGCGGAGTCAGCTGGGTTTAGGGTTTGCAGACCCTAAACCCTAAACCCGGGTTTAGAGGGTTTAGTAGGGTGTTTGTTATGAGGGATTGACAGAGGGCCCTTATGCGAAATGATTTGGTGTTGTGCAACCGACAATTAGGGTTACGCAGGATTTGGGGTTCTTAGGGCGTCGGGTTCGGAGGCCAGTCTGGGACTTGGGGGTCCCCCTACACCACTAAGCCCTATAGCTCTAAAGCCTGCAGATCCTGGAAACCCTATAAGCCTTAAGCCCTAAACCCTAAACCCTGAACCCCCAAACCCTAAACGATAAAGGCTTTGTTGCAGAGATGCGAAGGACTAGTTTACTCTCTCTCTGTCTCTCTATCTCTCTGTCTCTCTCTCTCTCTACAAGGTATACGTTTTTATACTCACTGTTTAGACCCCTTTCACCCTTCTAGCTCCCGTTTTAGTAACCTAGTAACCCAGCTATACTGTTGATAGCTCACCAGACTCCCATGTAAACGAACCCTCACGTCTCCGCTAAAATTCCAAGATCCGAGACAACCTGCCGTCAATCTTCGCGGAGAAAAGACGCGAACATTTACGGCTTTAGGCTTTTAGGGTTTAGGGGGTGTGGGGTTTAGGGTTCAGGGTGATGGTCTTGGGGTTGGGGTTAGTGGTCAGTGTCGCAAGCATTCAGCAGGCTGATTTTCGCAACCGGAGGCTCTAAAACCTCAAGCCCAAAGCTCTGAGCCAACCCTACACCTGATACCTGAAACCTTAAACCCTAAGCCCTTGCTTCTGGCAAGCTTTTCGGCAGAGACCTACAGGGATGCAACTAGTCTCCCTCCAGAAGTGGTCGGGGCCACGGGTTGAATATTTTTGAAGGTTTCGCGGTTGGTGATAGGGAGGGAGGAGGGAGAGGAGGGAGGGAGAGAGGGAAGGAGAGTGAGGGGGTGTTGGGCTTTTGGGCCATTCGGTTACAGGACTTTATTTACTTCGCAAGTCGTCGTAGGTGCCTCTGTTCTTTCACCTTAAACCTGAAACTTAAACCCGCCAAGGCGACCATGTTTTGTTCTTTCGGAGCGGGGCGTTCCATGCAAAGCTGGGCTGCTATGAGCAGTGGTCATGCATTATCCTAAAAAGCTGCATGGACAGGCTTATACATTGTTTAGGGTTTAGGGTCTAGGGTTTAGGGTTTAGGGTTTAGCAGGGTTTGGGCCTTCTTGACGAAGTCTTAAGCCCCCTCGGGCCGTATAGGGTTTACAGATTCGCGACGGGGTCTACAAAACGTCTTACCAGTACCTTCGCCGTCAGTAATACCCGTCCCTACTCAGGTATGGGACTAGACCTTAAATTCTAGGCCTTAGGCCCTAAAGTCCTAAACCCCAAACCCTATATAAACCTTAAACCCCAAACCCTGAACCCAAAACCCCTGCACCCTCAACCCTTTTGGGTTTCGAGGTGGCCTTGAGAGATCGGGACAGGAAGTCTCAGGACTTCCCCCGAAGGAAGCCAACAGCAACGGTGGATGGTATAAATCCTGCCTTGCTCATAATAAGGAACATGCCATACTTCTCATAGTTTAGGGTCCATCCTGCCTTGTTCACAATAAGGAACATGCCATAACTCTCATAGTTTAGGGTCCATCCTGCCTTGCTCATAATAAGGAATATGCCGATTATGCCATAATTCTCATAGTTTAGGGTCCCTAAGGTACTGTAGGATTGATATCATCAACACTTGGAGGGTCGGGAGACTTAGTAAGTAGGTAATAGGTAGACTTGTAAGTACCCTAAGAGGACCCTAATTGGAGTTATAGTACTTGTAAGTCTGTAAAATAACCATTTACTCTGTCCCCCGACCCTCCAAGCACAATCACCTGCGCCTGAACCCTAAACCCTAAATCCTAAACCGTAAACCCTAAACCCTAAACCCTAAACCCTAAACCCCAAACCCTAAACCCTAAACCCTAAACCCTAAACCGTGCGCCTGAGGATGCGCCGCTCCCGCACCACTCGCATCGCGCCTCCTGCATCCTCCATCGGCCGGGTCCTTGGGTTTAGGGATTTAGGGATTTAGGGGTTTAGGGATTTAGGGGTGTAGGGATGTAGGGATGTAGGGGTTTAGGGTTTAGGGGTGTAGGGATTTAGGGATTTAGGGATTTACGGGTTAGGGATTTAGGGGTTTAGGGATGTAGGGATTTAGGGATTTAGGGATTTATGGATTTAGGGGTTAGGGATGTAGGGATGTAGGGGTGTAGGGATTTAGGGGTGTAGGGATGTAGGGATGTAGGGGTTTAGGGATTTAGGGGTTAAGGGATTTAGGGGTTTAGGGATTTAGGGGTGTAGGGATTTAGGCATTTAGGGTTTAGGGATTTAGGGGTTTAGGGGTTTAGGGATCTAGGGATTTAGGGATTTAGGGATTTAGGGGGTTTGAGGCGTTTAGGGGTTAACGGTTTCGGGGTTTCGGGGTTATCTGCAGGGTTGCAGAGGGCGGCAACAAGGCTTTGGTTGTGTGTAGCGAAAATCGTAGCTCGATGCCAGAAATCACTACACCAGCAGATGCATCTAGTGACCAGAAATCCCGGAAGCCTGAATGCTCAAATCGTTTAAACCCTAAACCCTAAACCCTAAACGCTAAACGCTAAACCCTAAACCCTAAGCCCACAACCCCAAGGCTGGACTAGCGGCCGAAGTCCTTCAGCCACCCAAGGTTCGACTTTTTCAAGCCAGTGGGCTGGTTCCACATGGGACCCGTGGTAGATGGCAAGTCACGGGCTCAGTGTTTAGAGCTTCGGGGTCTCGAGTTTAGGGTTTAGGGGTTTAGGGGTTTGAGGTTTTGGGTTTAGGCTTCATGACTACCGTGTTGGATTTTGGGCACCCATCAGCCGTAAACTCAGGTTTTTCATAAGGCACAGTGGCTATAGCTTCATAGGGTTCAGGCTGGGGTGTATGTTCGTGACTGTTCTTGTTCCGCCTGTGCGAGTAATCGCTTCAGGTTTTGGTCGATGCAGTTCTCAGCATGGTGTTTCTCCCATTTCGTCCTTGTTGGTTCACCTTTGAACCGCTCTACCATACACCCGAAGCGTAGCCCTACCCGAAACGCAAGCCTCCTTTTTGGTGCCGTTCTTGGCATTGCCATCATGAAGGCTTTCCCAGAAAGTTCGGAAAGCCTCGAGCTTGAAAAGGCTTTCCTGGACGTCGGGAATATCATCACCGCCATTCGTATCAGCACTCACCAAGCAGGCCTGCCGAAATCCTGGGCCGAAGCCCCAAATCCGAAACCGTGAATCCGAAACCCTAAATCCGAAACTTGAAATCCGGAACCTAAGCCCTAAATCCGAAACTTGAAAACCGAAACCCTAAATCCTACACCCGAAACCCTAAATCCCAAGCCCTCAACCCGACAAGCCCTCATCGCGTGAAGCTTCTCAGCCCCAAAAACTGTAGACGCCTAAATAATCACCAACATTATCCTCAGGGTTCCTTATTATAGCTTTTAACTATACCTTAAACTACCATAACCTACTATTTTTGGTAGGTTCTTATTCTGAACCCGAATATGGAATTTCTAGGCACCTCACAAAAAAAACGTGGGTTTTGGTAGGGTTTAGGGTTTAGGGTTTAGGGTTTAGGGTTTAGGGTTTAGGGTTTAGGGTTTAGGGTTTAGGGTTCGGGGTGTAGGTTTTAGGGTTCGAGTTGAAGGTCTGTCAGTTTATATAGGGTTTAGGATTAAGGAACCCTTCACTGATTTGGGATTTGGGGTTTAGGGTTTAGGGTTCAGGGTTTAAGGTTTATAAGTTTATATAGATAGGGTTTAGGTTTCAGGTTTCAGGGTTTCCGGTTCAGGGTTTAGTGTTTGGGGTGTAGGGTTGAAACCTTTAAACAGGAAGTCAACCGTGAAGGAAACCTTTTCGGAAAATCTTTCAAGGAACCCTTAAACAAACCCTTAACCCTTAAGCCCTAAACCCTAACTTTTAAAGGAGCCCTAACGCAACCCTCTGAGGAGCCCTTAGATAAGGCCTTAGCGCCGAAAGCAGCCCAAGCACCTCAACGCCCTGTCAGGGGCGGAATGGAGTCCAGGGGTTGAGGGTTTGGGGGTTCGGGGTGTAGGGTTTAGGGTTTAGGGTTTAGGGGTTTAGGGGTTTAGGGGTTTAGGGTTTAGGGTTTAGGGTTCGGGGTGTAGGGTTTCGGGTTTAGGGTGTTGACTGTGTTTGAGGACTCTTAGTAGACCACCCCTGCAGCTTTTTTGAGCACTGCGCGGAGAGCAGGAGCCCGAAAGCCGTAGCCCTGAATCCGACACTCAAGCCCTAACGCGCAAAGGAAGCCGTCTGACATAGGGGCCTTAATAATTATTGCCTATACTATTTTGGGGTTCCTTATTATAAGTGAGTGTAGAATATACCCCAAAACTCTATTATGATTATGAAGGCCCCTACATTAGGACACCCAGAAACCCTGTAGGCCACAAGATGCTGAGGTACAGTATCGATGCCTACATGAACTGCGTGGACGCCTGCTACCAGACGCTGAAGCACAAGATGAACGGGAGGTGGGATGTTAGAGATGCTTTGAGGGTGTAGGGCTCAGGGTTTTAGAGTGTGAGCCCGTATCAATTCCCGAACCTTGTGCGCCACACCCTCATTCCCTGGTGGGTTTTGTTCCAGAGGCCTCTGCTGCAGATCACGGACTACAATGTCTTCCACACAGGCCGTGAATGCTTCTGAAGCAAGGTTGGGTTCACCTTAAGCTGCCGGAACCTACCTCTCTGGGTGTTGTTCTTCACCCTATTTTTTGCCTACTTCACAGTTTATAAGTAGCTTATATTGCACCCTACGGAGAAATCGATCTTGGTAGGTTGGGGTACGGATGGAATTTCGCCTGTCGTCGTAACGGCGAACCCTTGTGTCCGCAATGTCAGTCCCACCCTCAAACGCTGCAACACACACGCAGCATGCACTTTGCAACGCAGGCATAGCCGCCTGACACAGCTCCAGACAAAAATGCAGCTCGGTTTGAACATTGTGCACAACTGTTCCTTGACCGCCTCGCGAGGCTACGGCCCGCCTGGCAAGACGACGAGGGATCCAAGCGGAGCTGGGCAGACCTGTGATCCCTGGCACGTTGCCATTTGTGCCCGTCCTGCCATATCGCCGCCTGGAGCCGGGTGAGGCACTCACGAGTACCTGCGTTCCCTGCCTTGCAGGACGGCCGCGCAGCCCAGAATCGGTTCAGTGCTCCTGCAGTGCCTGGCAGCTCCCCCTGCCAGGCGGCACTGTATATACGGGAGAGGCGCACAGGGTGCGACGAAGCCCGCCGCAGCATAAACCTCGCCGGTCACTTCGCCGAACCAAGCTGCCCCTGGCACTGAGTGGTGCTTGCCGCGAGGCCGGTTCCACCGTCCACCCTTCGTGAGTTAGACTTGTGCTACTCGGTTGAACCTCAGCTGAAGTCTCCACAACGTGTCGGGGGCCCGCGGCGGGTTTGGCATTCAGCCACGTCCAGTCAGTTCGCCTCCATTGCCCTTAATCTTTTGTGGCAAGCTCCTTGCAGACATCATTGAAGCGGCCGATGCCACCGCCTTCAATGTCTCCTTTGCAGAGACTAGGGTAGTTCCTGACACGGCAATGTGCTCATTGCAGGTGCACCTAGGCTCGCCACCACTGGTGCTCCTGCGAAGAGTGCTGCGCCACTGCATCGACGACATGCGATGTCTGCGCATTGTTTACTATCCAACCCTAAGCCCTAAACCCTAAACCGATGCGGCATGCTACAAGGGGAGCCGACTCGGCCCCGCTCCGCACAGTACAAGTCGCGGCTTCAACATCGTTTCACGGCAATGCCTCGATCGATAGCAAGGCTCCTTTGCCATACCTGCTTTGCTGCAGTGGACTTTGTGCAGGCCCGGTGCTTCTGCAAATAACTGCTCCTAGTTGCCCCTTGTCGCTGCCAGACCACTGAACCGTGAACCCAACGGAAGCCTATGTGCAGTCACTTGCACCTTGGTGATTTGGTTGAGCATGGATGACGGCGTTTAGGATGTAGGGTGTGGGGTAGGGGTTCAAGGGTTCAAGACACTGGGCTCGAACGCGCTGCGTGCTTTGGAGCCGGAGTGCGAGTTTGGTCTGCGGGAATCTGCCAGGTCTGCACGGTGTCTGCAGGTTTCGGGTAGTGTTCATCGCCAAGTTTCCAATAGTGACAGTATCATTCTCAGTTGTGTTGTTTACAATCATCGTCTTCGGTATCGTCATCATCATTATCATCACCATCGTCGTCATTCCCATCGCTGCCATCCACATGATGACAGACTATGGAATCTACATGGGTGGTTGTCAAAATTATGGTCCCTTTTTGGGTCCTTATTATAATACGGCACCTATTATTTAGGGTACCCCAAAAGGGACCATAATTTTGACAACTACCCACATCATCCTCAGAGAGCTAAGTTACTGACAGCCACCGGAGAATGTTTCTGCACTGCCCGAAATAAGCTTTGGCCGGTGGCAGGTGGTGGCTACCACGTCGTCAAGAAAGCGCCCGGGCCTTGGTCTAGGGGGCCTTGAAACGGGCACCAGATATAGGGGGATAGGGTTTAGGGTTTAGGGTTTAGGGTTTAGGGTTCTTAGCAGGTACAGTGTGTGGGCTTCGTACATATTCAGGCCTGACTCTTCGTTTCTTCTTTTTGGGGCTCCTTGCTGCTGAGCGTTCCATCTTGCTTCTGGGCAAAGGGCTCAGGCATGGAACCCTTGGATGCGTAGCAGAAGGGTTAGCGGCCAACTTTGAGAAAATCCAATGTGACACGCTTTCGAAGGCAACATCCTGATCGCCTGCACCTCCCGAGCGGAGAAGTTTTTTTGTCGGGAAACAGACGAGGTTGTAAAGCAAGTTTCTGTCCAGGGTTTGGGTTTCCGGCTACAGAGCCCTAAACCCTAAACCATAGACCCTAAACCCTAAACCCCAGACCCTAAATTCGAGCCCTAGCCTGAACCCGGTGAACCCCAAGCTAGCCTGAGAAGCCCCAATATACACGCCGCAGCCCGTAAGATCTATAGAAATCCAAATCCTAAACCCTAAACCCTAAAACCCCCTAAACTAAACCCTAAACCCCTTAAACCCTGAAGCCCTAAACCCTAAAACCCCTTAAACTAAACCCTAAACCCTAAAAAATTCCTAAACCCTAAAGCTCCCTAAACTAAACCCTAAAAGCGCAGAAACCGATTCTTGCTGTGACATCGGACCACGGGTCCGAGCAAGAATCAGCCCGATGGTTTCTTCTTTACGAACTTGGCTGTCGCGGCCTGTTTCTCTACGATGTGTGGCATCAACTGCACAGGGAGTTTCAAAATGCCGCGAACCTGGCGGGCATGGTGTCCAAGATGAAAAATGGCACAAGCCATACTTTCTTACTGCAGAGGGCCTTACAAAGGCGCGAAATGGTTTCGCATTCTCCAAGAAGAGGCCATGGACTTCGCAAAGACCCTGGCCTGTGCTGACGACGGCTCTGGTCAGGTCCTGCTGAACGCCACCGCACCCCGAGTGGCGCGGGAGAAGGACTTGAGTCTGGAAGAGTGCAGTCCGCAGGCTCTTCTCAAGATGCTTCAAGAAGCTCGATTATGACTAAACCCTAAACCCCTAAAGCCCTAAACGAAGAACCCTAATCCCCTTCACTCTATACCCCAAGTTTTCCTTCACCCGGCATTCTCTGTTTTGCTACTTTCTTGTCTGACAGTAAACCTTAAAGCCTAAACCCTAGACGATTCACCTTCCCACGCCTCATGTATCGAGCCGAAGGGAGTGCAGGGGCTTAGGGGTTTAGGGTTTAAGGGTTTTGGGTTTAAGGGTTTTGGGTTTAGATTTTAGGATTTAGGGGTTCGGGTTTAGGGTTTATGGGCTTTGGGCTAATGTTCAGGACCACCGTCCTTGTTTAATAAGTTGAGGCATTAACAGTGTGGTGCAGAAGACCTAAACCCTAAACCCTAAACCCTGAAGCCCCCTAAACTAAACCCTAAAACCCCTTAAACCCTCATCCATCAAAGCATGCAGACCCCAAGGCGCTTCTGCTTGTAAAACCCCGTGGAAGCCCTTTCGAAGCCTCTGCAAAACCCTCGAAACGGGTCTAGGGTTTAGGGTTCAGGGTTTAGGGTTTAGGGTTCAAGGTCCAGGGTTTAGGGTTTAGGAACACCGCCCTCACACACCTTACAAAAGAACCCATTAATGTAGGAGTCTACATAATGACCTATAACATTTTGGGGGCTCCCTGTTGTAGTTATAGTATAATGGGCCCCAAACCCCTATTCTATCTATTAAGGCCCCTCTGTTAACCCGCATTGCAACGGGTCTCAAGTCTAAAAGCCTTATAGCCACTCTTCCAGACCTGAGCCTGTCAAAGTCCCCCAAACCCCAAACCCCAAACCCTAAACCCTAAACCCTAAACCCTAAACCCTAAGCCCTAAACCCTAAGCCCTAAGCCCTAAACCCTAAACCACCTTCCAGGTTCGAGCGCTGCATCCGCGCCGAGGACCCGAAAACTAAGGCAGGATAACTTTTCTCAGTCCTTGTTGGATAGGTTTAGGGGTTTAGGGTTTAGGGTTTAGGGTTTAGGGATACAATTTTACATTTCTGTTTTGCTAGAACCCCATAAGGATTAAAACTGATATTTTTAATATAGCCCCAAGAGGGAACCAGTTTTTTGTTGTGAGGGTTGAGTTGGTTTTGGGGGTGCCGGGTTGGGGGGTTCTTAGTGGTGTAGAGTTGATGGTTCAGTGGACTAGGGCTGAGGATCTAGAGTTTGCGGCTTAGGGTCTTTAGGGGTTCAGGGTCCGGGATTTAGGGTTGGGGATCTTTGTGTGAGGGGGTTGGGATGCAGTTTTCAGTGCTTGGTAGAAATTGGGCTCTGCTCCCAGGTCTGGGGGTTTGGAGTTTGCGGCCGCGGGACAGCAGTTTAAGTTTCGGTTTAGGGTTTAGGGTTCAAGCTTTAGAACTGGCGTTTATCACGTTTTCGGGTTTTGCAAAGGCTTGCAGATGCAGGCATTGGATTCTCGTAGGGCTTTGAAGGCTCTCTGCAATACATTACAGGGTTTTCGATCAAAGGCGTGGGGTTTGTGTTTGGGCCCGGGCTTGGTATTACAAGTATATGGGGGAATCCCAAGTAGTTATATGGTCGCGTAGATTTTACTTGTTGGGGGGGTCTGAACACTTAGTAACTTAGTAGTATCCTCCCATGGCCCGTTCTGTAAATCTAGTTATACTTCAATATATATATATATATA
>CAJNDV010019469.1:27112-39815 GCA_905221635.1 Symbiodinium sp. CCMP2456 | reverse complement strand
TTAGGGTCTAGGGTTTAGGGTGTATATGAGTGTATATGTAGTTAGGAAGGATCTTAGACGATAGTTACCATAGACGGTAAATAGCTCCACAAAAGGACTAAAGGGAGGATATTGGACGATAGTAACCAGAGACGATACATAGTCAGCATAGAGGGACTGAGAGTGAACAATCTGACTAATTATTTCGACCTCCAGATTAAACCCTACAGCCCAGGTTCTCAAGGAGCAAGTCAAAGTCCCCGACACCGGACACCCTCACGAAACCCTAACCTCTGAACTCTACGACCCAAAGCCCCCAACCCCTTGGCCCTATGAATCCCGAAAGCCGAAAACCTTAATCTCTACGACCCCAAACCCCTTGAACCCTGGGCCCAAACCCCCAAAGTTGGGCTTCGGAATAGAGCCGCTCTACGCTAGCTACATAACCATCTACCCCACAAGCATAGTGTATCTACTCATGTGGCTCTTGGCTCTTAGGATTTTAGGTGTAGAGCGGTTTGGGATGGTCCAAACCATAGAATCCCAAAGCCCTAAGGCTCGCACCTGAATAACAAAGCTAGGAGCTTCATGGGTAGGTATAAGTGGGGCTACAAGTAGGGTAACTCTAATTCTGGGACTTATAACTGCACTTCCCTAAGCCCTAAACCCTAAACCCTAAACCCTAAACCCTAAACCCTAAACCCTAAACCCTAAACTTAAGAGTGCCGGTCCTTGCAACCGTTGGGATAGTCTGAAAGAATTATTTGTGTGAGATTTGTGTGAGCGAGAGTGTGAGCGAAAGTGTGAGAAGAGTGTGAGCGGGGGTTCAGAGGGTGAGCGGAAGTGTGAGGGCGAGAAGGGGGAAGGGCCACCCCTCACGCTTTTCTCACACTTTTCTCACACTCCCGTCTACTCTCCCATCTCACACTTTTTTCCTGCAAAACACAATAGAAAAGTGTGAGAAAAGTGTGAGAAAAGTGTGAGAGTGGGAGTGTGAGAAAAGTGTGAGCGGGACCATGGGGGGGGGGGACCCAGGCACTGTGAGCGGGAGTGTGAGAAAAGTGTGAGCGGGACAATGGGGGGGACCCAGGCACTGTGAGCGAGACTGTGAGCGGGGTGTGAACGGGGATGCTCTCATTGCGGTCACAATTCTTGTTGGCATGGTTCTTCATGCTTTCTCTCACCCTCAAGCCCACACTTTTTTCACACGTCATGTTTGGTATGGTTTGTCATGCTCACACTTTTCTCACACTCAAGCTCGCACTTTTCTCACACTTCATGTGGGGATTGTTTTTCATGCTCACACTTTCGCTCACACTTTCTCTCACACTCAAGCTCACACTTTTCTCACAAAATAATTACCTCCTTGATTCCAGAGCTTGCAAGGCATCAGCTCTCACAACCCTAAACCCTATCCATGAACCTCCAAGTAGACCTGTTTTGTCGTTGCTTCGATGGTTTCTGGGCGATCATCCCTTCGGATGCGCCGGCCCATGTCGGCCTGGGGGATCGCAGGTAGGGACTTCGGGTTTCTGGCGGTTTAGGGTTTAGGGTTTAGGGTTTAGGGTTTAGGGTTTAGGGTTTAGGGTTAGTTAGGGTTTAGGGTCATGAGAACTCAGGGCGTTTGGGGTCTAAGGGCGTTAAAGTTAGGGCTTCATGGTTGGTGAGTGTAGGGGCGGTTTTGTGTCCATATTATGGGTTACTAGATGGCCGAGTATAAAGGTTACTACAAGGTTTTAGGGCTGAGGGCTCGGGTTCAGAGGTCAAGGTGTAATACACGGTATATCACAGGATAATTACAACAAGGAGCCCTGCGCAGCACTCGGAATACTACTGTTGTTAATGAATTTAATTTAAGGCCTTTAGTAATTAGAATAGGCTTTCGGGGTGGATATTACACTATAATACTAGTAAGGAGCCCCCAAAACCCTAATCTAATTATTAAGGTCACGACATTATTCAGGACCCAACACTTGGGTTTGGCGCTTGATGGTTTGGGGCTCAGGGTTCGGATTGAAACTTCCGAGTTGCAGCGTTGAGGCAACTTAATAAGAAGTGTACACATAATGTAGGGGCCTTACTAATTGGAATAGGGTTTCGGGGCATATTA
Source organism: Symbiodinium sp. CCMP2456 (assembly GCA_905221635.1). Taxonomy (NCBI): domain Eukaryota; class Dinophyceae; order Suessiales; family Symbiodiniaceae; genus Symbiodinium; species Symbiodinium sp. CCMP2456. Next base: position 37,726 of record CAJNDV010019469.1, on the reverse strand, counting down.
TACCATAATTACCATATAAGGAACCCCAAAAAGCCCGTATACTAAACACATGGCTCCACATCATGTGATATGGGGTTTCAAGTTTGGGGGGGGCGTCTATTTTATTATACCATACATATGATATGGAAAACCAGGGAAAACATTACTAATGATCCAAGCCCAATTTCCCCTGCCAACGAGGGCTCAGGATGAGTTATGTCACGCTATCTAAGGTGGTGTGGGGTCCAAAAGTGTCCGTAGCAACGGTTGCCAGGCTTCGATAGACGGACTTCAATGCCGACTGTGCCCAAGGAGCAACCCGTGCCGCACGATGATGTCAACTCTGCAGTGATTTAAGGTGCACTGAGATCTGTTCGATGCACATGCATCGCGCCAGGTTGAAGGCATAAACCCTCAACACCCAAAACCCGGAACCCATAGCTGACCGGCTCTGCAGACTCGAAATCCAAAGGGGAAAACAACAAACAAAAAAGCTAAAGGTAAGTCCTAAACCCGAAACCTGCAACCCAGGGCAAAGGCTTGGAACGCCAGAAGCCTGAATACTAGAATCCCTTACAACCCCAAACGCCAGACCCAAAAAGACGACTGACTTTCTTCCGCGGTAGCCTCTTTTGTAAAGGCTGTAAGGCCCGACTTAATTTGAACCAAAATCCCACGCAACGAAACCCTACAAGAAATGCAGACAACTTCCACCACACACCCTGAAGCCAAAAAAAATAAAACCGCACCCTGAACCCCAGCACACCAGGAACATGGACCCTATAGACCCTGCCAGCCCAACCTCCCTCCAAAGCAGACACAAATTACAGCATGAAGCTGCCTCAGGCGATCTTCACGCAGCACTCTTCATCAGTGCTGCCCTGGTGCCTTCAGTGCTGCACAAATTCTCTCTGAGGGGTGATGAAGGCATGAAACATCCTGAGCTAGGGCAGCTAGGCTACTATAGGAGCCTTAATATTTAGAATAGCGACTTGTAGTGGTTTAGGGTTTAGGGTTTGCGGTTTAGGGTTTAGGGATTTAAGGATTTAGGGTTTAGGGTTTAGGGTTTGGGGTTTAGGGTTTACGGGTTTAGGGTTTAGAGGTTAGGGCTTAGGGTTTAGAGGTTAGCGGTTTAGGGTATAGGGTTCTCCAAGGCAGCTCCTGGTTGTAGCTACTATGCCCTAACCCGAAACTAAGCCCTAAACCCTAAGCTAAATCTTAAACCCTAAATCTTAACCCCTAAATCCTAAACTAAATTTTAAGCCCTCAACCTTATTCTAAGATCCTAACCGCAAGTTGGGTTCAACCCACGACTTCCTCCTCTCCCATCTTCAACACGGTCTCACGAACCTCCTGAACCCTAAACCCTAAACCCTAAACCCTAAACCCGGGTGAGCTCACATGCCGCTGAGAGCCGAAGGAGCCGGAGCCCATTGGGGCTCCAGCGGTTTAGGGTTTAGGGCTCTAGGGTTTAGGGGTTTAGGGGTTTAGGGTTTAGGGCTCTAGGGCTCTAAAAAAAAAGGGGCCTAAAGAATTACCAATATCATTTTGGGGGGTTCCTTGTTATACATATAGTAGAAGGGGCCCCCAAAACCCTATTCTAATTTTTCAGGCACCTTTATTAGGGTTAGGGATCCACCTCCAACCACACTTTCTCCCGTGCATTCGACGCCTCGAGCCTGAGGAATCCGTACCCTAAACCCTAAACCCTAAACCCTGAAACCCTAAAACCCTATAACCCCTAAACCCCTATAAACCCTATAAACCCTATAAACCCTATAAACCCTAAAACCCTTAAACCCCAAAACCCCTAAGCCCTAAACCCTAAACCCTAAACCCTAAACCCTAAACCCTAGAATGATTCAGGTGCCTGTTTTCTATACCAAAGGTTGGGTTGCAGAGCAAGGCTCCTGGGGCTTCGGGCTTCTGAAGCGCCAAGAGTTTTGGGCTTTGGGTTTAGGGTTTTAAGGTTTAAGGTTTAGGGTTTTAGGGTTTTAGGGTTTTGGGTTTTGGGTCTAGGGTTTTAGGGTTTAGGGTTTAGGGTTCTTTGGGTGATCAGGGTTTTGGGGTTTTGAGGCTACGGGTTCAGTCGCACATGTGCACACACCACCGTTACAAACCCCAAAACACCCTAAACCCTCAACCCTAAATCCAAAAAAACAAGCCGGAAACCCTAGTCCCCCAAGACCTCGCTTACAACCTATCCTCTAAACAACCCTAAACCCATAAACCCAAAACCCTCAGAAGTAATCCCCTAAACCATTAACCCTAATCCCCGAATTTCTCATCCCTCAGCCCCTAAACCCTAAAACTCCTATGGTCCTATGCCATTGAAAACCCCCAGAAGTTCCGAACCGGACTTCGTCTGAGCCGCTGCTTCGCGTTAGGTCGGAGCTCCAAGCCTGCTCCAGGGTTCGCTTGCTCGTACAGCAACGAGGGTTTTGGGGGACAAGGCTTTAGGGGTTCAGGGGTTTGGGGGTTTGGGGGTTTAGACGGTTTAGGTGTTTTGGGGTTTAGGGGTTTAGGGGTTTAGGGGTTTAGAGGTATAGGGGTTGAGGGGTATCAGCCATAACAATAACAAGAACAATAGAAATGACAATAACAATCACTGTAGCAGTAGCAACAGTAGTAATAACCATCGTAATAACAATAGCAACAACAATGACCATAATGGTGGTCGTAATAGTCGTAGAAACAGTGGTAGTAGCAATAAACATAATAACACCAACAACAACAGTACGGTTGATGGAGGAAATCTTGCAACACCTATTTAATAGCAAGTGACACGATGCATGAGCATAACCCCGCACCCCGTTCTTAATATTTCATTTATAGGGTTAAGGGGCTTTCTCAAAAGGGTACTTCTGGTAGTTGGATACCCATACGATAAAATACAAAAACACGCAGAAACATACACAAACCCTCGAAATCATACGATAAAGTTCGTTTTAATTCAACTCCTTCTTTTCGGTTAATGTTCAGGTGTGGGCAGTGCAGGGCCACTTAAGCCATGCACAAGTTCTGCCATCGTATCAACAAAACATACAGGAAATACGAAAAATACATAATCATTCAAAAACATTCACAAAAAATACACAAAAGATCAGAAAATAATCATGAAAAATCAAAAAAAATCAACAAAAAACAAATAATCAAAAAAACATCAAAAAAATCAAAAAATCTCAAACAAAAGTCAAAAAAATCACGAGAATCACAAAAAAATCACAAAAACTCAAATCTATGTGCTTTAATGTTTTTGGATGATTTGGAATGATTGCGTATGTTTCCCAATGCTCCCCACAAGTGCCAGAAGACCCTCTTTGGGAAGCACCCCTATCCTTAAGAAAGAAAAAAGGCCTAGAATCAGGTCTTAGGGTGCATCATGGTCTGTTAGTCTGTCTGTTTAGGGACCATGCGGGGAGACCCTGAACCCTTAACAGCATCACTCGGTAAATCCTCCAGGAGCCTCCCATGGGCTCTGAAAACAACTCTGCAATCAATCCCTAAACCTCAAAATCCTAAACAACCGTACACCGTAAATCCGAAATGGTTCTACATGTGAAAATTCTAAGCCCTAAATCATCCAAGACGCTGAACTCTAAGCCCTAAAACCCTAGACCCTCGTGAACCCAATCAGCCCCTTTTCTGGGTGCCTTCAGTTTGCTCGATCGGCAGGAGCCTGGGGGCAGAGATCTATGACACTTCCGGCGTGCGTCTAGAAAGGGGTTTAGGGGCCAGTTTAGTGGTAAAGGATTTATATGATGCGAGGGCCTGACAAATAGGAATACAGTTTAGGGTTAAGGCTTAAGGCTTCAGGATTACTTTAACATATGCAGGGGCCCAATAGTTGGATCGGGGTGGTGAGGCATCTTAAAGTTAGCACATTTACATTAGGCACCGGGCACCCTAAGAAATACGATGTGTAATAGTTCCGGATATTGCGCCACCTGGGTGTGTCGCCTAGGTGTTTCTTGTCAGTGTGGGGCTTCTGGTAAAGGATACCTTGTACTAGCGCAGTATAACCTAATCACCACTCAGATTACTTTATTGCAGTGTCTTGATGGCCGTCTCGCTTCAGGTTCATGTAAAGGCCCTACACAGGAGCAGGCTCAGGGAGTTTGAGGTTGGATTTAGACATGCTCATGCTTGTTTCCAGCGTAGGCAGTCTTATCAATAGGCAATATGGACGGCACGATACAAAAAAAAGTACGAAAGACCTGATAAAACAAAACAAAATCCTACAGCGGCCTTCGTAATTTGAATAAGTTTCAGGGGCGCTATATTACAATGACGAATAGTGTTGGTTTGTCCTTAACTTAGGCTTGATGGTTTACGCTGAAATCCCTGGACCTGACAGACCGGTACCGTAAACTTTGCAAACCTGCCAGGCTAAACCCTAAACTTGCCCAACTTTCCCTAGAGCCTTATACAAACCAACGGAACCCTACAAAATCCACAATGTATAGACCTAAACCCCACACCCCCCGAACCACAACTCGAAACCCAAAGCCGACGACGGTCCAGGGATAAGGTTGGGGTTGAGGGTCTAAGGCTACAGATTATGTTTCAGGGCTTACTGGGTTCTTGTTAAGATCAGCTTAAGTTACCACAATGCGGATCTATCGTGAAGAACAGGTTAACCTCCTTCTGATAACTTAAGCTAGACCCTAAACCCTAAACCCCTAAACCCTAAACCCCTAAACCCCTTAACCCTAAACCCCTAAGCCCTAAACCCTGCTAGATTCCTCAAAATGAACCCCAGTTTCGGGCCAATGCTCAAAGACCCAAGCTCTCCACCATGCTGCTGGGGCGCTCGAAAAGTCCAATCCCAAAGGGTCCGCTCAGGAAGGCTGCAAGATGCTCCTCTGAAGGGCTTAAGGGTTTAAGGGTTTAAGGGTTGAAGGGTTTAAGGGTTGAAGGATTTAAGGGTTTAACGGTTAAAGGGTTGAAGGGTTCAAGGGTTGAAGGGTTGAAGGGTTTAAGGGTTTAACGGTGAAAAGGCTTAAGGGTTTAAGGGTTGAAGGGTTTAAGGGTTGAAGGGTTTAACGGTTAAAAGGGTTGAAGGCTTTAAGGGTTGAAGGGTTAAAGGGTTTAAGGGTTGAAGGGTTTAAGGGTTTAACGGTTAAAGGGTTTAAGGGTTTAAGGGTTGAAGGATTGAAGGGTTGAAGGGTTTAAGGGTTGAAGGGCTTAGGGGTTGAAGGGTTTAAGGGTTGAAGGGTCCAAGGGTTCAAGGGTTCAAGGGCTTCACGGTTGAAGGGTTTGAGCGTTGAAGGGTTTCAGGGTTGGGGGGTTCAAGGGTTGAAGGGTTTACGGGTTGAAGGATTTAAGGGTTGAAGGGGTTAAGGGTTGAAGGGTCGAAGGGCTTAAGGGTTTAACGGCTAAAAGGTTTAAGGGTTTAAGGGTTGAAGGCTTGAAGGAATTAGGGTTAAAGGGCTGGACGGTTGAAGGGCTTAAGGGTTGAAGGGTTAAAGGGTTTAAGGGTTGAAGGATTTAAGGGCTTAACGGTTAAAAGGTTTAAGGGTTTAAGGGTTGAAGGGTTTAAGGGTTGAAGGGTTTAAGGGTTGAAGGGTTGAAGGGTTGAGGGGTCGAAGGGTTCAAGGGTTGAAGGGTTGAAGGGTGAAAGGGTTTAAGGGTTGAAGGGCTTAAGGGTTTAAGGGTTCAAGGGTTGAAGGCTTTAAGGGTTGAAGGGTTGAAGCGTTGAAGGGTTGAAGGGTTCACGGGTTTAGGGGTTTAACGGTTAAAAGGTTTCAGGGTTTAGGGGTTGAAGGGCTGAAGGGTTGAAGGGTTGAAGGAATTAGGGTTGAAGGGTTTGGGTTTAGGGTTGCTAAGGCTGACAGCTTGGGTGGCGGCTGCACCTCCTAGCAGTCGGGATTCTTTTGAATAAGGTTCTGGAGCCCACAAGGCTTCCAATTTGCCCTTACATGGTCTCTTAGAGGTTTGGGGTCTATAGGGTTTGGGGTTTAGGGTTTAAAAGTTTAGGGTGGGGGGGTCAGTGACGGAAAAGCGGTGACTAACGTGGGTCGCTGCTCTTTGGCCTAAATTCTACTAGGTACTAGCGGCTTACATGCAAAGCAACTCGCTCTACGACCTTTGGTATTCTGGCCATTGACTGTTGGCATGGCTAGTCACTGCTTTCTTTACCATTGCTTCCGAATTGTGCTCGTCGTGCTTGCCTTCGCATGGGGTTGAAAGACCTACTGTCTATGGACCAAGCTCTGTGCCCAATTAGAGGGTAAGCAAAACGGCTTTTCGTTTTTTGATGTCCCTACAAAAGAGACACAAAAAAAAAACAAAAAAAATAAGCATAAACATCTGTCTCAGCCATAGTTTGCTCCGGCCGAAACAGGCTTTAAAATGTTGCGAAACGGAAGCCCTTACCCCTAAACCCGAACCCGTTATATGCTAAGCTCTAAGACCAAAACTAGTAACTAGCCCTTCAACCCTAAGCCCTGCGGCTAAAACTTACTTAAACCCGAAAGCCTAAACCCTAAGCCGCAAATCTTGAGTGCTTGAAGCCCTAGAACCTAACACCCAAATGCCTGAACCCGAAGCTCTGAACTGCAAACCACCAAAAGTTCGCCACCAAACCCCACATCCCAAGTCTTCAGCACTCTGGGCCCTAAGCCCAAAACCCTAGACCCTCAACCCTGCCGCTCCTGCGGATCCAAAGCGCGGAAGCCGATCGGGAGGGAGACCTCAGGGTGTACAAAAACCGCGGCAGGGGGCCTCATGAACTGGAATGGGGTTCCCTCCAGGGCTTCGAATGGCGTCCATAAGGGCTTGGGGATTAGACGATACATATAGGCGCCTTAATAGATGAAGTGCCTTTTTAACTTCGTAGCGGCTGACGGAATCCTGTTGCGTTTAAGTATTCCGGTCTCACCCAGGCTTTTTTACAGTGTTCCGTTAAAATTTCATTACAAAGGTTTTAAGGGTTGAGGGTTTGGACGAGTAGGGTTTCAGTGTAGTGCTTTCGGTTTTGAGTTTGAAGGTTCCGGGTGTAGGGTTTGAGGGTGTGGGGCTTAGTGCAGGTTTTGGGCTTTCGGACCTCAGGGTTTCGGGGCTATGGCTTCAGGATGTACGCCTTAGTGTAGTGTCGGATCGCATAGGTTGGGGTTTAAGGTTTCATGCTTCTGCTTCTGTCTGACGCGAAGGAGAAAATGTGCCTCGTGGTTTACTGGCCGCTGGAGTCGTGCCGCTCGGCACGTGTCTTCGTGCAGATATTTGGCGACTTTCACGACTTTGGAGTCTTTTGCATAGCCGATGCTTCACCTGTATTGCAACTGAAATGTAGGAATTGCGCCTGCAATTCACTCTTTGGTTGATTGTGCCGCTCAGAAGCCGCGGAGCATCGAGGAAGTCGGTCCAGCTGGCATCTCTGTGGCCCGCTATTATACCGTGCCAACCCCAGAATCCGTCTGGTGGCACCGGGTATTTCAAGTATCCGTCGCTGACCCAAGGATTTCTCTGTGCATCGTCCTGTGGATGAATAGGACATGACGACCGCAATCACCGACCCTGTTTACCCTTGCAAACCGCAAAGCACGACAGTATTAACTGGCTGTCCTATTCATCCTCCTGATGCGCCTCATTTCGTTTAGTCTGTGCCCGTGCTACTAGAAATGGGACAGCCAGCCCAGCTAGCTCCAGCCATTCTTATTTTGAAACCACTGGCGCTACTAAGAGCCGGAATGACGCGATAGCAAAATTTCTTAATGCCGTTCTGAAATCTTTCTCGCTGCTCCTACATTGCTGTCATGGTTCCAGCTCTCTCCACCGTTAATGCCCAACCCTTCCCAAAAGCAAAAACGGCTAACACATAAAGCCACGCGCCCAAAAGCCCAAAAGCCCAAAATGACCACTGAGCAGGTCGAGCTCAATGGCCCGTGGCCCCTATAACCCCAAACCCTACAATCCCTTCAAAACCCAAAGTTGTAAGACCCATACCTCCGTTTTGCCGTCTTAGCCGCCCGAGGCCGCAACAGCAACAACCATGTTTGAGACCAAGAGCTCCGTGGCCTCCAACGTGAAATCCTGGGCCATAATATAGGGGCCTTACTAATTGGAATAGGGCTTCTTTAAAGGGTTCCTTTAAGGGGTGCCATCAGGGCTACTACAAGGATTTAGGGTATAGGGGCCGCTGCATTAGTGTTTAAGGGGTTCGAACAAGGCTTTGCACTGAACAAAATTTACACCGTTTACACACCTGCTCCCTGGAGGGATTATTGAGGATGGACGGAAACAGCATAGGGGCCCGAACAATTGCAATAGGGTCCTCGGGAGTCTTTTTAGTATCATGATATGGGCAATTCTCTAAATTAGGGTCCCTTTTTGTATCTCCAATGGCACCCTTATAAATTCGACCCCTAAAAGGGGCCCTAATTTAGAGAACTACCCATGGAGAAACCCAAAGCTCAAAGCCCGACACCCTCAACCCCTGCTACTGCTGCCTTTGGCAACCGCGATGGGCCAAAGGCAGGCACCGGCAAGTTGAACTTCTCACAGGCTTCAAGGCCTTTGTTACGTTTCTTCTTCAGACTCCGGGCCCCTAAACCCTTAGGCCCTAGACCTTAAACCCTAAATCCCTGAACCATAAACCCTCAACCCTAGACTGTCGCGCTGAGGGCTAAACAGGTTCTACCAGGCTCGAGTCTCGGCTTTTGCCACACCTAGGGTTTAGGGTTTGGGGTTTAGGGTTTAGGGTTTAGGGTTTTGGGTTTTGGGTTTAGGGGTTTGGGTTTAGGGGCTCGTGCCTAGAGTGTGGCCTGCGGGGAAAAAAAACCTGCACCAGGGGACCGGGCCACCAGTAAGGTTGACGGCCCCTATACGGTCCGTCATAGAACTATATAGAACTTATACTAAGAGCCTACGAAAAAGGCAGGTTATGGCAGGTTAAGGTAGCACGTATCCACTGATCCCGAAGAAAGAATTCGGCTTGGGTGCCCCAACTCCGGGACACTGGGTGAGCCCTGAACCCTAAACCCACGAAACCTAAAACCGCAAGAAAACCAAACCTCCAACTCTAGGGTTTGGGATCTAATGCCTGAGGCTCAGGCTTTCGGGCGTTGGCAGAATGCTGCCTTTGGCATAAATAAGCTTCTTCGGGACTACTTCTTTAGGGTCCTTCTCGGAAGACCTACAGATTCCAGTATTCGAGCAGCAGGCCCGATCAATAAGCCGTGAACCCTAAACTCATGGCCGAGCATGGCACCACATCGCATCTTTCGTTCGCCGCGATACTCGTCGTCTGAAGCCTCGGTGCGGCATGGCTACTTTCTAGGAAGGGTACTGTGGAATGTGCTTGCAGGTTCCCTATAGGGCTCCAGTTGCCTAATGCAAGGGATAGTGGGTTACATGGTTTATGGCTCGTGAACTACTAGTTACTGGTTTGGGTGAATGGAGCTCCTTGGGGTGCTGCCCAACCATCACATGTTGGATGTCCATATGTACAGAAGAACGTACTCCACTCCATCAGCCAAAACCGAAAACCCCGCATCAAAACCTGACAAAAAACTAAACCCTAAATCCTAAAGCCTAAACCTCCGCACCCCCCAGCCATGAACCTTTCAAGCCCAAACACTAAAACCCGGAGCCCCAAACGTGAAACTCTACAACCCTCTCGCGAGACAACACCACACCCCTCAAATAAAGGGATGAAGCTTGGATTTTTTTTGGGGGGGGCTTCGTGTAGTGCTCTAGGGTACATTCCTTCTAATATACCGTGGTTTGGGGCTCTCGAGGTGTCCTGAACCCTAAACCTAAGCCCCATACCCCAAACCCTGCAAACCCTAAACCAAGGCTTTCCCTAGCCAATCTGCCTCGACTGGGTGCTGCCTCAATTTGTGCATGCTGCCTCGATCGCCGCACGCCAGGCGAGGCAGCACGCAAAAATCCCGGCACCACGCATTCCAGGCAGATTGGCCGGCGAAAGCCTTGACTGAAGCGTAAACTGCAAACGCTAAACCCTAAACTGCAAGACTTCAACCCGCAACCCCAAAATGTCAGTGCTATAAACCTGCCCGAGGCATGTTCCTCAAACAAGGGGTGTTGGGTTGCGATCTCCGCACAGGCTCTCTGCATCCTCCAAGCTGAATCTTAACCCTAAGCCCTAGACCCTGAACCCTAAACCCTAAACCCTGAACCCTAAACCCTAAACCCTATTACCCTAAACCATGAACCCTAAACCCTGAACCTTAATTAAAACCTACACTCCTCCTGGAGCAAGGAGCTGGATGGAGGCGATGGGAGGTGTCACCGCAAAGCCGGCAAGGGCAGCCTTTTCTGGCTGTGGGGGTCGAAATTAACAGGCGCTGGGGGTAATATAGGGGCCTTAATAATTACACTAGGGTTTTGGGGCCCATTGTACTATATTTAGAATACCCAAAAATAGTATAGCCAATTATTTAGGCCTCTATAGAAGGCACATCTATGGTCCAGGGTTGCAGGTATGGTTGAACTTAGGTTCAGGGTGTGTGATTTAGCGTGTCGGGGTTTGGGGTCTTGGCGCCGGGTTTCCCAATACCCCTTACAACAGCGAATGTACGGTAGGGGCCTTACTAATTAGATTAGGGTCTTGGGCTCCTGTATAGTATGCTTAGGGTATAAACAATGCTAGTAATAGTAGTAGTAGTAGTA
>CAJNDV010019469.1:0-23549 GCA_905221635.1 Symbiodinium sp. CCMP2456 | reverse complement strand
AAATCAACGCTGTACCTAGTAGTAGTAGTAGTAGTAGTAGTAGTAGCAGTAGTAGTCGTCGTCGTCGTAGTAGTAGTAGTAGTAGCAGTAGTCGTAGCCGTAGTAGTAGTAGTAGTAGTAGTAGTAGTAGTAGTAGTAGTGAGAGAGAGAGAGAGTGCGGGGGAGTGAAATAGTGCGGATTGGGGATCCTGTACCAAACCCCTGCCTCCCTTGCAAGCAAGCTGCGTGGCTTGGGACCAGGATGTAGTTGCACCAACCTTCTTCCTTGAGGTTGGCTTAAGGTTTGGAATCCAACAGCGCAGAGGAGAAGATAGCGGTATGATGGCATGTGAACCGTCGTCGTAGCATCAACACTAAGACCGTTAAAAAAGGCAAAACAGCGCGGATAGCCAACAACGGCGGCAATCACAACAGCACAGCAAGCTCACCACGGGCAGTACTAATAACAAGAATAACGGTGGGCTGCCTCTAAACAGCACGGAGAGGATCAGACGGTGTTCTTGGCTTTTCAGCATGGGGCTTGGACTATGTGGGTCTTGCGGCTCTTACAGGGTGGCTTCAGGGTGAACGATTCGTGCATGTTGGGCTTAAGCCCATAGATACGGGTTTCACGTTAGATCCACAAAGGTTCTGAAGATGCAAGCGATCTCTCTAAGCCAAGCAAGGGAGTCCCGATCCCGTGAACAGAATCAGCGCTAGCAACACCAATGTGGACCGCCAGTTCCCCTCTTTGTCAATAACGATGATTCAGGATCATGAACTTAAGGCCCTCGTTGATCAAGATGTTCGGCCAGGGATCTAAATGACAGCTGACAGACAGAACCCTGCATTGCCAGGGCATGACCCTAAGTATTCTCCACTTGGTGTCTTGCAGCGCATTCTTTGTTGCTTACCTCACAACGTCCATTGGCCTTGCAGTAGCACTTACCTGCTCATACCGCGACTGTCCTGTCCTTTGCATTCCAATCCATGCGTTGTCCAGTGCTAGCGCTTCGCTCCTCTCACAGTTCCATGATGGTTGGTAATATAGGAGCTAGAACAGGGTTTTGGGGTGCCTAAGTAGAATAAGGAACCTGTGCGTAATTATTATTGGTAATTGGTAGCTATTCCGGCCTCTATACTTAGCCCTAAACCTTATAGAATCCTTTTAGTTACCCATACTAAGGGTATGAAATCCGTATATTAATAAGTGACTTCTATGCTTACACACCCTGAGGCTAACTGAGGGCAGCAGAGCGTCCCGAGGGCACTCCACATTGGGTCCATGGTCGGTGCTGGTCTCGAAATCGCACCACCTGAACGCCATAATTAGTGTGGTTAGTGAACCCTAAACCCCGAACATAGCTGAGACTGGCTTTAACGTATATAAGGGATGGAAAGTGTAAGGATAAGGATATTCTGGTCTGCCGGGCGTAGAGACCCAAAGGCCCTAAGCCCTACATCCTTTAACTTGCACAAACCCCTGAGATCTAACCCTAAGGGTCCATGTACCCAAATAGTATATACTTTGGCCTCAAAGTACCTATACAGGGACTACTTTAAGGCCAAAGTATATACTATTTGGGTACATGGACCCTTAGGGTAAGAAAGAACTGACAGCAACGCAGCAACTTCCAGAGCCCCTATAAACTCGATTTTGGGCCTTGGGAATTAGGGCTTCGGGGTACTGTAATGTAAGGGCCTGAATATTTAGAATAGGGTTTCGGGGCCCATTATACTCGAATTATAATAAAGAACCCCCAAAATAGTATGGGTTATTGGGTTTGGGGGCCCATTTTACTAGAATTATGGTAAAGAACCTCCCTCAAAATAGTATTGGTAATTACCTTTAAGCCCAGTACCCTGGCCCAAAAAAGTTTAAACTTTTCTTTCAGTAGGGGGTTTAAAAAACCAAAAAGTTTAAAGTTTACCTACTGGGCTCCTAAGATTATTTGGGCCCCCATATTAGGGCTTTGGGGTTTCGGGTTCCGGACCTTTCAAACAAGTGGGATATGGTCGCAAAGGGACACGTGCTGCCGAAAGGCCGGCTTCAACGCGATGCAACTCTGGAGTTTTGAAAGGAGACAAGCAACAATCACCTCCTGAATACTACTTATAGTCGGAATCATGTAATATATGGGCCTTAATAATTAGAATAGGGTTTTGGGGCCCATTATACTATAAAGGAACCGCCAAAATAATATAGGTAATTATTTAGGCCCCTATAGTATGGGTTTCTCAAAGAATCCGACTGTTCTGAGTCTAGATTAGGGCTCCCTGATTCTGTGAAGCTCCTACAGGTTACACAGTAAAATGACAACATTGCTCATGCTATGGCTGCATAACACAGCTGCAGCATCTAGAGGAACGGCAACAGCAGCGGAAGCAGCATCTGCGGAGATGAAACCTCCTGCCCTTACCCCGACACCTCAGCGAAAGAAACCTGTAAAACATGAACCAAACAGCTTGGGTGCAACCAAAAGCCCTTGCACAGCCCTCAGCCCCCAACTCTAAACCCACCGAGGCTGAAGATACGGAATGAAAAAAACCGACAAGGCCTCTTTCCACGAACCCTAAACACGAAACCCTAAACCCTACACACCAAGCCCTAAAACTTAAACCCCAAACCCTAAACCTTGAACCCTAAACCCTAAAGCCTAAACCCTAAAGCCTAAACCCTAAACCCTAAACCCTAAACCCTGAATTGCGAACGGCCAAGTTTTCTGGAGCTCCGAGGCTGTAGGAAGTAAGCCAAAGAGTGGCCAATACACACAGGGTTTAGGGGTTTAGCAGTTTAGGGCTGCAGGGGTTTAGGGGTTTAGGGGTGTAGGGTTTAGGGGCTTGGGGGTTTAGGGGTGTAGGGTTTAACGTTTAAAGTTTAGGAGTGTAGGGTTTAGGGGTTTAGGGGTTTAGGGCTTTCGGGTTTAGCGAAGTTTGGCGTGAGTAAAGGCGCCCGAGTATTGCGTAGGGTCCTAAACCACCAAAAGTCTCAGCTACCGCCAAGGCCTTAAAACTCGACGCCCCTGATTCAGACCCAGCGGCTTGCCCTGCCAGCTTTTGAACCAGCACCGGCCAGGGTCAATCAGTACCTTCGCTCAACAGTTCAGGCTTAAGCGCTTGGGGTTTCGGGAAGAGGTTTGAGCTTGCATGGCTTGGAAAAATATCCCTAAGCCCTAAACCCTAAACCACGGTTTAGGGTTTTATAAAAACCCTCTTTGGAAAATATCCCTAAACCCTAAACCCCTAAACCACGGCTTAGGGTTTAGAGTTATGTTTCGAAGAATCAGAAAAGGGACGGAAACCTGCAGTTATTTTGGGGGGAGGGGGGTTATACTGCTCTATGGGTAGTTCTCTAAGTTAGGATCCCCTTTTGGGGATGCGTTCTATAAGGGTGCCGTACTATATCGGGGACCCAAAGAAGGGACCCTAATTTAGAGAACTACCCATACTGAAGGTTCATGGGTAGTTATAAGTGCAGTTATAAGTCCCCTAATATGGGTTCTAATTACAGTTACCCACTTATAACCCCACTTATAACTAACCATGAACCTCCAAGTATGCTACATGAGCGACACTCAGGAGCTCTAGAGATTGCTGAGGTTCCTCCCTGCCGTGCAGGATTTCGGCAACTGCTTGCAGAAAGTGCCTCACGACCCAATCGCCCCGTGGCTTCGAATCCTGTCTTAGTATATACGCCGCACCGGATTCCCTGATCTCAAAGGCAGCTACCCTAAACCCTACACGCTGAACCCCAAACCCAAAAAAACCTACACCCTAAACCCTGTAGCTTCTGAACCCAAAACCCTAAAACCCTGAAACCCTAAACCCTAAACCCTAACACCCTAAACCCAAGGTAGTTTGTGCGTACCTGGCCGTTTCGGGGGGCTGGGAGCCTGCCGGTTTCCCTACGTCTGCCATGATGGCAACCGTCTCTTAGCTTCGTCGAAGGCCCCGAGGCCGAACAGCAAGGATTTAGGGTTTAGGGTTTAAGGTGGTGGGTTTAGGGTTTAGGGTTTAAGGTGGTGGGTTTAGGGTTAAGGGTTTAGGGGTATGGGTTTAGGGTTTAGGGTTTAGGGTTTAGGGTTTAGGGTTTAGGGTTTAGGGGTATGGGTTTAGGGTTTGGGGTTTAGGGGTTTGGGATCCGGGTTTAGTGTGTTGGGTTTACGGTTTAGGGGTTTAGGGTCTGGGGTTTTTGTTTGCTTTCAAAGTCTAGGGTTTCGGATATATACCCCAAATAGTATACACGCCGGCCTTAAAGCCCTATATAGGTCCTGCAGGGCCAAGGTATGAAGTATTTTGGGCACATGGACCCTTAAGGGAAACCTCCTAGCTGCAGGTATAGATCTTCGCGGGATTATGTGGGTAGTTCTCTAAATCAGAGTCCCTTTCTAGGTCCCCAACAGAAGTACGGCACCCTTCTAAAGAAGGACCCTTAAGAGGGACCCTAACCAAGAGAACTACCCATGTAGAAGTTGAGCTAATGTAGGGGCGTTAATATTTAGAATAGGGTTTTGGTGGGCTCCTTCTCATAATTATATAGTCTAATATACCCCCAAACCCTATTCTAACTATTAAGGCCCCTGCATAACCCCTAAACCTTGAGCCCAAATCCTAAACCCAAAGCCCTAAACCCTAAGCCCCTGGCCAAGGAAAGCTCCTAACTATTAAGGCCCCTACATTATTTCAAGGCCCCTACATTCTTTCGGAAAGCTGGCGACAGTGACAGCAAGAGCCATTTGGGCGGTCGATTCGGGCTTCGACAGCCCGTAACCTAAGGCCTTCCACCCCACGGTGTTTGGTTTAGGGTTTAGATTTTAAGGTTTATAAGGTTTAGGGTTTAGGTTTTAGGGTTTAAGGTCTGGGGTTTAGTTTTGAATGTTCAGGGTTTAGGGTTTAAGGTTTAAGGTTTAGGGTTCATGGCCCAAGCCCTAGTATAGGGGTTAGGATTCGGAGGACCCTGAGGGATACAGACTCTCTCAATAAGGTCCCTTTTGAGAGAGCCATAGGTATAGGGTTAAGAAGGGTCACCTTTAAGGGTCTCCCTAATACTACAGAGGATGATAGCAGAAGCTAGAAGCGCAAACGGAATGTAAGAGCTTCTCGGATTCCTGAGTTTTGAAACCCGAACCTTCCCTCTAAACAATGAGCAGACTGAGCTTCGCACCAGGTGGGAGCACTGAGTATCGAACATCTTCATAAGCATCCTGCAGCTGCAGACGAGACACCAAGCTAGCAACCATTCCTCCCGATCTTCATTGCAGACTGACGATATTCCCTCTGACACTTTGGAAATAGCGTTCGATGATAGACACGCCATGCCAGGTGTGACTGCATGGACATGTACCTTGACCCGTTGCCCTGGATTCTATTTTACATACTGGGAATCGTCACCACCACTACTGCGACTAGTTCACCACCAGCACCACCTCTACCACGCCAGCTATGACGACTAGTATTGGTTCGAAGACTATGACGACTAGTAAGAGTCGGATTATCAGCACCATCCGCTCCGTCAACATCATATTCCTCATCATTGTCCTTGTCATCATCAACATCGTCATGTTCACCAACATCATCAGCATCTTCTTCCGTCTAGACCAATCACTGTTCATGTTCGTCGATCTGTTCACCAACGCCACCAGCAAGCTCATCATAGCCATTGCCGTGAGCATTCCAAGTCCTCGACAAGTATGTCCACAACCATCACCATCAACACGATGGTCGCGCGCATCGTCCGCATCATCACCGCCACTATTGCCATCAAGCGCATCAAGCAGCGAGTGCCAGTCATCATCAGCAGCATAATGTAGCGGCCTTAATAATTGAATTGGGGTTTTGGGGTGCACTATACTATAAATATAATAGGGAACCCTCAAAATAATGTTGGTAATTATTCAGGCCCCTATATTAACTAGCCCTAAAATACTATCACCATCTCCGATACTCGGAAACCCCACCTCACAGATGCAAAGGGGCAGTCCTGGTCACGGAATCGAAGAACTCTTCCTGAAGAGCAGCGACTCTTGGGGGAAGGAGGGGCTGCTTTTGGAAGATTAGAACTTAGGTTTTTGGGATACTTCGTATGTGCTGTAACTGTAACAGACCATAATCATAAAAGATAATGAAATCATGCTAAAACTACTACTAAAAACTTGGATTCTTTTCATACTAAGAACCGTGGGAATACTGCGAAAGAAATTTGGTCTGGGGGCACAAAAACCTCACACGCCCCTTCGTTCAAACGCCTGCATCCCTGCCAACCCCAGGAACAGAATGGCCCTACGCAACGACATATTCAGACCTCTATGGCAGGCCTTCAGCCCTAAACACCCGGTCCCAGCGGCCCGAACCCAAAAGACCACCCCCGTTAAAGACAAGGCCTGGATAGCCCCTAAACTTCCAAGACCAAGGCAAAGTAGGCCCTAAACTCCAAAGACCCTCAACTTGAAGACGCCAGTTCGGATTCATTCGGCTTGAGCTACTTAGGGTTCAGGATTTAGGGTGATTCGGATTGGTCGAATTGGGAAGATGGTCAATTGACGGCTTTCCCTATTCGGACTGACCGTTTTCCCAACTCAGATTGACCGATATCCCAACGACCAGCTAGCTCCTAAACACAATGTTCTAGGGTCGCCTGAACTCTAAGCCCACCTCTTTAGGTTCCATTCGTCTGATTTTCTTACATAAGTCCTGCGGAAAACACATCTTCGGTGTTT
The DNA here is from genome assembly GCA_905221635.1 of Symbiodinium sp. CCMP2456. Classification (NCBI taxonomy): domain Eukaryota; class Dinophyceae; order Suessiales; family Symbiodiniaceae; genus Symbiodinium; species Symbiodinium sp. CCMP2456. Next base: position 16,854 of record CAJNDV010019469.1, on the reverse strand, counting down.
ATAATTCAGAATAAAGTCTTCAGCTCTTAAGGGGAAAAGTAGGAGCTGAGTAGCCTAGCCCCGAAAAAGTTCACCTTCAAACTATGGTAGGGCTATGATGTACTGGAACAGATCAAAGGCAACTTACCCACCGTAAACACTACTCACCAAACCCTAAACCCTGGACCCCAAACTTGCAAACCCCAAAACCCCAAAACCCCAAACCCTAAACCCAAACCCTAAACCCAAACCGATCAAACCCCAAACCCTAAACCCCAAGCCCTAAAAACAACAACAGTGCTTCCAGGTTTGGGGGGATCTCGGGACAGGGAATCAGGTGTAAAGGCTTAAGTAGGCTTTACGCTTCAGGAGTTCAGGGTTTCGAGATTTGGGTTCTTTTAAGGGCTCTTTTGTAAGGGTTTAGGGGTTTAGGGTTTAGGGTTCAGGGTTTAGGGTTTAGGGTTCAGGGTTTAGGGTTTAGGGCTGGGGGTTTAGGGTTTAGGGTTTAAGTAGGCTTCAAGGTTCAGGGGTTGAGGCTTTCGGGCTTCGGCTTTGGGTCCTTGAAGGGCTCTATTAAGGGGCTCAAGGAGGCTTCCCGAAAAACTCCATGATTTAACTCGGCTGTACTGCTGTAAGCTTCAGGGTTTCGGGCTTAGGGCTTGAGCTTTCAGGTTTAGGGTTTAGCCTAGTAGGGTTGCAACTTGAGGAATTAGAGGAAATGGGAGATGGGGGGCCTTACTATGAATCCGAATCCGAATCCTACACATGTGTTGCTGCGCTGCTGTGCTGCTGTGTTTTTCATCAGCAGCGTTCTATGATGCACGCGACCGGTCATCTAGACACTTACGCCAGCGAAACTCGCAAACCCTGAATGAGAAGCCCCAAACCGTAAACCTTGCGTTGATCCACTCGAACCCCAGTTGCACATTGAGCCCAGCCCTGGTATACACCGTCAGGCTCGGTATCCATACCAATGCTTATGCACCGTGCAGCCCAACAACGGGAGTTGTGTTTCGTCAGGTTTTCGTGTCGCTGCTGCTGCCAAAGCTGGTATTTCGCTCCTACTGATAGTGTCTGCCACAGGTACTATACTGCTCCTGTTGTCGTGAGCGCTGCTGCTGCTTCTGCTGCTGCTGCTACCCTTGATGCTGTCATTGCTGTTCTTGTTGTTGCTGCTGCTGCTGCTGCTGCTGCTGCTGCTGCTGCTGCTGCTGCTGCTGCTGCTGCTGCTGCTGCTGCTGCTGCTGCTATGCAACACATTGTTGGTACTGATTGATTGGGTCGCTGTTTGTGTTTGAGGATGTTGATGCGACGCTTTCCGCTGTTTCAGTTGTTCACAGAAGTCATGCTAGCATGGATGCCCAGGCCGTTCGAAATCCTAAGCCCCTCAACCCTAAATCCTAAACTGGGAAACACTACACCCTACACTCTTGGTCTCAGCCCTAAACCCTGTACTCTATACCCTGAAAGCACCAAAGCCCTGTCCTGCGGGGTGTCCAGCAGGCCCAGTGCTTCTAGAGCTTTTACTCGCTCCTGTCGGTCGGTGAGACTACGGTCACAGCACTAGCCAGGCAAGCAAACATAGCAACGAGTAAGGTTACGCTTCAGGCTTTGAGGCTTTAGGGCTTTGGGATTAGCCTTTGGGGTTTTTGGTAAGGGTTCTATACGGTGGGTTCGGTAAGCGTTCTATAGGGGCATATGGGATATAAGGGTCCATGTGGATATACAGTATACACTCTGATTTTTTCGGTGGTTTCCTGCACAATTACCAAAAAGCTGAGACCAGCCGCACCGAAACCTTAAAAACCATGAACTCCCCAATCCCAAAAAAAGAACAATCTAAGGACTTTAGGAGGGACCGTTGTATAGTCCTTATATACCCCTTATATAGCCAGGTAGTCTCCATATTAACCCCAATAACCTACAAGGGTCTCTATTAAGGGTCCCTCCTAATGGACCCAGAAACAACCCACACAACCGTTGAGAAGTTCGAGCCCTAAGCGCCGATATGCTGAGAATATGGCACACTATTCCAAGCAGAGTAAGGTACAAACCCCAACATGCTAACCGGACAGTAGCCCCTAAGCCCTTACTTGGAGGTTCATGGGTAGTTATACGTGGGGTTATAAGTAGGGTAACTGTACTTATAACCCATATTAGGGGACTTATAACTCCACTTATAACTACCCATGAACATCCAAGTAGCCCTAAACCGTGGCTACACGCATAGACTCCAGTGCAGTTCCTTTTTTGTGGTTTAGCTGCCACCCGGCTTTGTTAGAGTTCATGATGTGAGGCTCTGGGCGTCTAAGCGCCAAGCTCTAAAACTGGAGGCTAGGGCATCCCTATACCCTAAACTCCTCAACCTATATCCCTACATGCTAAACCCTTAAAACCCGTAAACCCCTAAACCCCTAACCCTGAACCCTAAACCCTTAAACCCTAAACCCTAAACCCTAAACCCCTAAAACTAAACCCGAAGCCCCTAAGCCCTAAAACCTTGAGGTGTTGGACTTCCGGGTCTCAGGACGGAGTTTGCTTTTGGGTCGATCGCTTAAGCGCTTTAAGATCTTTGGCTTAGGGTTTAGTGCTTAGGGTTGAGGGGTTCAGGGTTTAGGGCTTAGGGTTTAGGGCATAGGGCTTCGGGTTTAGGAGTTTAGGGCTTTTAGTTTGGGGATGTGTTCTTCATTGCAAGAAAGGTGGGCAAACCGCTGACACCACTAAGTTACTAGTGGTTTAGAGGGCTGAGGCCAGTAATCAAAGAAACAACGCCCAATCCATCAACTACGCGAGGAGTTGCTTTTAGATATTATGTGTGTGTATGTATAGATATATATATATATATGTATATATATATATATATTTATTTATTTATATCATGGGCACATACAGTATATACATATTACCTACAGAAAGGATGTACATGCATACTGAAGGCATGCATATAGTAAACCTCAGATCTTACAAAACCCTACTAAACCCCTAAATCCTAAATCCTAAAACCCCCCAGCCCCAGTCCCTGGACCCGAAAAGCCCCTGAAACTGTAAGCCCTGTTTCCGGTTTCGGGCTTTGGGGTGAGAGTTTATAGGGCTTTGGGTTCAGGGCTTCGGGGCTCCGTCTCGTTCCATAGGCCGCCACAGAATTTGGCGGTGTCGTACCTTGCAGACACAAGAAAAAACCCCTGGGGCTTGCTACCAAGAAGCTACCTATAGTCTCCAGTTTAGCTGCTCTTTCAAGTTACCTTGTAGGATCCTACATTTCGAGGAGCTACAGTGGAGAATAGAGGTTATTGGGCCTACAACTTGCAGTGAGCTCCTCCGAACGGCTCCAAGCTGATATCCTGAACTCCTACGAAGTGCACAACCCTCTGTGGCTTAGCTTCTTCAGGTTTATTGCGGATCCTAAACCCCAAATCCTGAAGCCTTTTGTACTTGGAGGTTCATGGGTAGTTATAAGCGGGGGGTTATAAGTAGGGTAGCTATAAATATAACCCTTAACAGGGGACCTACAACTCCACTTATCACTACCCATGAACCTCCAAGTACATCCTTGAGCACGCACATTACTGTTGATGAAATACGTCCTACATTACCTTAAGGACCCTAGACAATGGGAATTATGGTGTATTCCATATTATGGGCAAAGGATTTATATCCTCAGCCGTAAAGCTTCGAGGCTCAAAGCGAAACCCGCACAGGCTCCTTTAAAGCGTACTATGAGGGCTCAATCAAGGACTCTATGAGGGTGCTATAGGAAACTAACATTGGGGACTGGATATTTAGAATATAGCTTCGGGGTCTATGATCCGATGAATACACGAAGGAATATTGCAACCTTGTCAGGCTTCTGTGTAGGGGCCTTCATAATTAGAATAGGGTTTTGGGCTGCTGTATAGTATACTTGTAACAAGGAACCCTAACAGTAAAGCTTGTAAGTATTCAGGCTTCTATGTGAGTGACCTTGCCAGTCTTTAGAACAGACAATACAAAAATGCTCTCCAAGTCCTTGACGCTTCAACTGCTGAAGTTGTAAACTATCAACTCGGAAAAAATGATAAACACCAGACTCCACTCCTTAGGCCCTTTGCTTGGAGCGTCATTGACAATGACTTCAAACTCCTAAACCTGGGTTCCTTGGAGGATTCCTATAAGGATTCTTTTCAGGGTTCCTTTTTGGATTCCTTTAAGGGTCCCTGTAAAGTTCCATTGAGGATTCCTCTTGAATTCCTGGGCTCCCCTAAGGATTCCTTTAGGAACGCCGGAAGGATCCCTCTAAGACAATTGGGAGCAGGGCTCACTTGTGGATTCGTCTAAGGATTCCTTGAAGGATCCGTAGAATCCTAGAAGTGCTGATTTGTCATTTGGGGGTCACGCTTAGGAGCTTCAATCTAAACTCTCAATTCTGACCGGGCTTACTTGGAGGTTCATGGGTAGTTATAAGTGAGGTTATAAGTAGGGAAACTATAGTTATAACCCAGATTAGGGGACTTATAACTCCACTTATAACTACCCATGAACCCTAAACCCTAAACCCTATAGAACCCTTTAAAGGAACCCTTAAAGGAACCCCCATAACTCCACTTATAACTACCCATGAACCTCCAAGTAGTTGGCATCAGGGTTTCGGGCTTTTTTTGGATCTCCGCTTGGGAATTTAGGAGGTGGGGTTTGGGGTTTAGGGTTTAGGGTTTTGGGGTTTAGGGTTTAGGGTTTAGGAATTAGGGTTTAGGGTTGGGGCTTAGGGCTTGAGAGCTTAGCTTCAAGATTTTCGGGACATAAGATTTCGGGCTTTAGTTGTAGATCGTGGATCTCATTGGCACTGCTTCCGCGCTAGAGACCCTAAAGCTACACCCGCTTCAGTGCCCGGTACTTCTCAAAGCGAGGCTTCTTAGGCTTCTTGGCGGTTTAGGGTTTAGGGTTTAGGGTTTAGGGTTTAGGGTTTAGGGCAGCTTTGCAGCCTAACCCCTAAACCCTCAAATGAGACTCGCTACGCTGGGTTCAGGATCTGTTCTTTAGGATTCAACATAGGTGCCTCCATAAATAGAACAGGATTTTGGCGTCCTTTATAGCAAAATTACAATAAGGAACCCCCAACATAGTGTAGGTAACTATTGAGGCCCCTATATTAAGAAACCCTATACCCTAAACCCTAAACCCTAAACCCTAAACCCTAAACCCTAAACCAACCCCCAACATTATGTAGGTAACTACTGCGGTCCCTATATTAAGGCCTTTGAACCGGTGCCTCGAGACAAAGGTCCGTTCTTAAGCTGTCAAAGCCTGAACTTTGGGGCCTCGGAAGACTTCGCAAGAGAATGGGTTTAGGGTTTAGGGTTTAGGGTTTAGGGTTTAGGGGTTTAGGGGTTTAGGGGTTTAGGGTTTAGGGTTTAGGGTTTTCATATAACACTTTGCTATTGGTTATCCTAAAATGCACTAAGGTTTCGGGTTTAGGGTGAGTTCATACAAAAAATTACTGTTGGGTATCCTGAAATCCCTAAGGTTTTAAGGTTTAGGGCTTAGGGCCCCTATGATATGGTCCTAGCGCATGAAGCAGCCGTCCTCACCCAGCGGGTAGGATGGCTGGTGGTGTACTGGCTGCAGTAGATGGGCATGCAGCACTCCTTCAAGCAGGCTGATGTGCGGGTCAGGGCGTCAAAACCCTTAGGACCCTAGTTTTTAAGTCTTAAGCCCCGAAACTCAGATGCCTAATAAACGAATTCCCTTGACCACCGAAAAATCCGGCCAAACTTCGTGGGGGTCCGTCATTGCAGTGCGGAAATCCCGTGCAACTGCAAGCTGGATGGGCTTCTCACACTTCCACTGTTCTAAGCCGTCTCCATGCCCTAATCTCAGACAAACATACGGGTTTTAGGGTTTTGGGTTTAGGGTTTAGGGGTCGGCCCTTTCGACGGGATCTCATGCGGCACGTCCTCGCCTCGATAAGGCCCCGCCAGCATGCAAGACCGTCAAAAAAGAAGCTTGAAACAGTACAGTTTGTAAGTGAACCCGCCACCTGAACCTTGAACCTACACGGTCTAGACGTTGAACCCCTAAAACGTAATCCTAATTTGAAGCTCATGGGCGGTTATAAGTGGGGGTTATAAGTCCCTTAATATGGGTTATAATCATAGTTACCCTACTTATAACCCCACATATAACTACCCATGAACCTCCAAGTAGATCCTTGCAATTCCCTACACCAGATCCTGAAATGCGGAGCACACAGCAACCAGAGCCCCGACCAGACCTCTATAAGCCCTGGACCACGAGCATCAAACCCTGAACCGTCGGGTACCCTACCCTGGTACGGTTTAAGATTTTTACCGACGGTAGCGGACTTTTCCAGCCCGGTCTAGAGTTTAGGTTCTATAGGGTTTAGTTCAGGGTAAAGCTCCCTAAGCCCTGCAAATCAAGCCGCAGATTCTGAGTTCCCTGGTACAGCAAAACGGTCGACTTTTTTGTTGCTATGGTGGGGCTTATAGGTTTTAGGGTTTAGGGTTTAGGGTTTAGGGTATGGTGGGGCTTATAGGTTTTAGGGTTTAGGGGTTGGTTACGGCCACCTAGGCCCCAAAGGCTTAACGGTGACCTACTCAGCTGGTACCTTGCACCTAAAGCCCCTACGACCCAGCCCGCAAACCCTGAAGTGCATGGCATCCATGGTTCAAACCTGTAGTCTAAGCCCTATAGACCCCAAAACCGTAGTCTGGGACCTTAAACGGTGGGCTTTGGGGTGTTTCGTGTTTGCTGGGTTTGGGCTTTGGGGCTTTTAGGGTGTTTAGGTTGACCTGGGGTTTGGGCTTCGGGCTTGTAGGGTTTACCCATAGGCCCCATAGTAGTTCCTTTTTGGGGGTTCCTATTTAAATTATTCCAAAAAGGAACTACTATGGGGCCTATGGGTAGGGCACAGGGGGCAGAATTTATTTGCGAGATTTTCGTAGCTTTAGGGTTCGGCATCCTAGCGCTCAGAATAGGGTTTAGGGTTCAGGGTTTGGGGTTTAGGGTTTATTGTCAGAAGATAGGACGAGGGCTTTCGGCAAAAGAGGGGGCCCTAATACTTAGAATATGGTTTTGGGGTAAAACGGCTAGACTATGCTTGTAATAAGGAAGCCCCAAACTAGCATGGGTAATTGTGTAGGCCCCCGTATTACCAACCCTAAATCCTAAACCCTAAACACTGAACCCTGAATCCTACAGCCACACTCTGAAGCGCTCCTCGTTGGTGCTTCCCTGCCACTTGTAGGTGTTCGTGTCCACGCGCTTGTACCTGGGATGGGACCGAAGGGCTCCGCTAATATTAACCATTAGGGTTTAGGGTTTAGGGTTTAGGGTTTGACTAAGAATACTAAAACCAATACTAATACTAATTCTAACATCGGGACTACTTTAGGGATTTTAAGGGTTTGAATAAGGCTTCCTCGGGCTTTCCGGGGCTGTTTGAGAATTGATATTAATATAGGAGAAGCAATTATTGGAAAATGGCTTTGGGGTGTATTAGTGTATACTTATACGGGGACTATATGCGGGAATCTACTCCGAGTTGTAATAAAACTGATTCGAGTAGGGTCTTGGTGTATATCATAGCATAGTTCGAAAGGGACCAGAAGGGTAGGCTATTGCCAATGATTCAAGCCCACACCCTAAACCCTAAACCCTAAACCCTAAACCCCCACTCTGTGCAACTCTCAAGGCAGCATGTAGCAGTCTCAGGATTCTGGACTTTGGCATGCAGATGGGTCCAATATGGGGGTTCCCGCAAATAGGGGGTACCTTATTTTGGGGTCCTTATAATCGGGATCCTACTATTTAGGGTACCATATTAGGGTCCCCTATTTTGGGAAACCCCCATATAGGGTTCGGAATACTTAGTCGTGGTCGCCCCTGATAGTCCCTGTGTAAGTATACTAGGATGACCCCATTGAACTCAACGATGCCCCTGTATTGGAGGACGTGGTTGAGCGGCTTGAAACTTCGAGATTCAAGAGTTGAGAAACTCGCTGTTGTCCACGAACGTGTGGGAAATTCGCAGACCTGAACAAAATACTTAAACTGAAATCCTTACCGCCCTCAACCCATAGCAAAGAACCCTAAACCCTACCGATACCAAAACAAACCCCGTTCTATTCTAAGGACTCGAGCACGAGCATAAAGCTTGAACCCTAACTTACAAATTAATCCTCAACCTCAACCGGATGCTCCTGTTTGTCCATTCCACAAGCATATGCTCTGCTAAGAACCGGGGCTGGGAGTAGGTTTAGGGCCGTTTTGGGCCAGCGTGACGATGTCTGTCCTCGCTGCGCGCGACAACCACGCTGTTGGTGAGGGTTTTGGACAACCCTCAACCCCACTTAAACCCTTTGGCCTTTAGCCACACATTTGCCGTGCTGCCCACATACGTTGTATACGGTTGCAGCGACGCCTGAGGCCAAAGGAGATGCAATCCGTCAGCCGCCAGCTGGTGCTGCGACAGGAAGTTGATCATGCGGTACACGCGAGGACCCAGGTGCTCGCTGCCACCGCAGTTTACAACACCCAGAAGCAAGTGATAAGGGCCATCAAAATGCGAACCTGGACGAAAGTACACAAATCCCTCATTCCAACCCAAACCTTTGCAAGCCTTCGCATTGGATCTGAAAATCACGTAGATACATGCCGCAAATCACTTCGACCATATGCCACTTGGGCAACAACACGCCCTGTACGACCTTTGGCTCAACGCCACGGGTTCTTACGCTTACAACCCTGCCTACATCTTCATCGTTCAAGGGATAAGGAACTTGGGCTGAGTAAGGGGTTTAGGGCCGAGGGCTCCGTGCTTTAGGGTTTAGGGTTTAGGGTTTGGGGTTCAGGGTTTGGGGTTGAGGGTTTAGGGTCTTGCTGACTGAGACACCACTGTGTGCCGACACCAGTGCCGTTGACATCAGTGTCACACACGAAGTCGTCGCCTCAAAGGTTGAGGCATTGAGTAACACCTACCCCCACCCTGGAGTTCCTTTTGGTGCATATCGGGGCTCGCACTGCTGCTACTTTTACGGCTCATTATACATACTTCTAAAATAGAATGTACTGCACCCCCACACACTGTTAAGATCTGCAAGAAACCGTAAAGCCTAAACCCTAAACCTTAAACCCTAAACCCTAAACCATTAACCCTAAACCCTAAACTCTATTAAGCTTTGAAAGGCTCCTCTTTTTACTCGAAGTCCCTGGAGCTCGGAATCCTCCTGGACTTCTGAAAAACCGGGTGTCAAAGAGCAAAACTTGGGGAACAAATCGAAACTCCTGAATACGGTTTAGGGTTTAGGTTTCTTTTTAAATTTTAAGTGCAGCTTGGAGTTTAGGGTTTAGGGTTTCAAGCTCGTAAGCTTTATACTTGCAAGCTGACGACGAGAAAGTGCTACGCTTCACACCTTCACAACTACTTGTTGTGGGTTTAACGGTTTGGTGGTTTAGAATGCAGAGCTTTAGGCCAAAGTGGAACGAAAACACAAATGGTCCTGGTGTTCATTTTTAACAAGGGGGTTTTGTAGAGGTCACAGGTTGTCGGAGCGGAGGGCTCAGGCTTTAGAGTGCTGGAGGCTACCCTATGGGTTTCGCGCCGGTATTTAATAATCCTCATCGTTTCCTAGTGTGGTGGAAAGCCATTTTTGCATAGAGAACATCTTGTCATCCGTCGAAACGCTTCCCAAACTCAGAACAAACAACCACACTTTCACAGCGACAACTGGAACCCTAAACCCTAAACCCCCAAACCCTGAAGTGTAAGGCAGTGGCAGAAGATCTTCTCACAGCACTGCTCATGGGTGCTGCCCTGGATCTTGTCCAGGCCTGACAGCTACGTTCGGATGTATCGGTCTCTCGGCTCCCCAAACTTACGACTACCCATAGGCCCCATCGTAAAAGGAACTACTATGGGGCCTCGGGGTACGCATGACACATGCTGCGGTACGTCTGCTTGACATTACATACTACTGCATGACATTATGTGACAATATCTGTAATCGTTGATGCTGGAAATTACTACCAATCTTTTCTGTCTCACTATATGCTATTATGTGCCAGCGGTGTCTTACTATATGATTATTTTGCATATTGTCTCATTAACATACCCCTGTTGCACCATTGTCGTGTTTGTAGACATCATTCTCTTAGAGTCAGGAATTATACCATGTTTCCATTACTGAACCCAAGCTCTGACGCGTCAACTTCGGAAATCTATGATCTAGTGCTCTGGAAATAAACAAAGTCAGCGAACATGTGATCCTAGGCAAAGGTTCAAGCCGGAAGAAGCCACGCACACCCCGGCCTTTACATGTGTATGCTTCTTAATAAACAACCAGCATGCATTCGTGATCCGGTACGTTGGGGTTGAGTGGCAGGTGGGGTTTCCGGGTCTCAGGACGAGAAGGGGCTCAAAACCCTGTGAAGCCCAAGCCGTTCTCAACCCACAAAACCCTGTGATGACATGGTCAGACCCTCCACATTCATTCCTCCCTGAAAACCGCACACCTTGCCTTCTTTTCCTTTCCACTGGGTGGCAGGGTCGCAGATCTCCGCCAAGCAATACCTTGTTCCGACGAAATCCGGAGCTGTACAGGGATATAGGGTCTCGGCGCTTTAGGGGTTGCGGTTTCGGTTTAGTTTAGTGCAAAGGCCGAGCTAATACAAGTCCGGGAATCAGGATGAAATGCCCGCACGAGCATGCACTTTACGGCTGAGGGCTTACATGGCAAGGACACTCAGAGCTGCACGCGAAGTCTACGATGACACGCTTAAGGGCCCTACCAAGTGCGCCAAAAAGCTGAAAAACAAAATGCTCAGGACGAAGTCTCAAACAAAAGCCTATTTCTGGCGAAACCCCAAACCCTAAACCCTTCAAGGGAAGGCTTGGGGACGAAAGTCTCCACGCCCAGTATAGGAGGAGTTTTTAAGGAGACACTCTTACTAGTACTTCTTCTGACCCTGAAAGTAAACTCAAGCTCTAAACTTAACCCAAAACCCTTCCAGCGAAGTCCAAGCCCAAACCCTGAACCCCAAACCCCACAGCTTTTATGGTTTAAGGTTTATGGTTTGCGGCTTTTGGGGTTAAGTACAACCCTAAACCCTGAACCCTAAACCGTTTTCGGTTGCGGGTTCAGCCGTCAGATCAGTGGCTTCTCGTCGCAGCATTCCTCATCGGAGAAGCCACGGCGGTCGAGGTTTGTCTTGCCGTGCTGGGCCGATTTGTGGACCTTTTGGGTTTAGGGTTTTGGGTCTTTCAGGTTTTAATTCTGTGAAAGGCCCTTTTCCGTTCAGTTCAAGTTAAGGGTTTGGGTTTAGGGTCCTTGAGGCTTTAAGGTTTAGGCTTTAAGGTACTTCAGGGTTTAGGGTTTTAAGGTCCTTCAGAGTTTGGTTTAGGGTGCTTCAGTTTTTAGACTGAATATTGAATTTTGCAGGGTTGTAAGGCTTGGGGCTCCTTTAAGGGCTTCTATGAAAGATCTGTAACGTCTCAGGCTTTGGGGGAGCCTTAAGTTTTCAGTACCAGAAAGGTTTTGGCAGGTTGGGATCGCGGGTGCAGGCTTACATTCAGGTCACTTCGGGCTTCAGTTTTTGAAGAAGCAAGAAGTTGTGAAAGACCCTAAGAACTAAACACCCTGGCCCGCGGCCCAAAACCCCCCAAGCCCAACGCCCAACGCCCCAAAGCCCTAAACCTGCTCTAAGCACCATGAGTCAAGTAAGCCTCTGAACCCCTGAGCCACATATCCTGCAAGGCCCATGAACCCTTTAAACAGTGGGGTGCTTTGGAGGTAGTTCGGTCTTTCTGTAGGGTTAGGGTTTATGGCGAAGCCCTGAAAAGCCTTAATAATTAGACTACGACTTAATCATATTAACTTGTATACCAACTGTTTGTGTTATATTATCATAACATTCACACAAGATATGTAGTATGTATCGGCTCAAATGCCAAGCCACCCACTTCGTCTTGTCACTGCAGGTCCAAGCAGTGCAGAACTTCTGTTCGCAGCACTCCTCGTCAGTGCTGCCCTGGAGACCCTGACAGAAGCATCTTCAAACAGGCGCTCTAACAGCTAGAATAGGGCTCCTATGAGGAAATAGGCACCTCAAAATCGTGGCTTGCCCAGGTGCATCTCGTGGCCATGCTGCTCCAGGTGATGATGATGATGACGATCATGGTGATGATCATGAACATGATGATGATGATAAACATCGGGATGGTGACCGTCGTGGTGTTGCCACGATAACAAGTAATGATATCATGAGAACGATATGTTTATAATGGTCAAGACAAAAACAGGTAATGCTATCAGGAGAATCATACTCACCTTGATGCTTAGTAGCGACTGGTAATGAGGATGCCATTCATAATTCTACTACTGATCACTGATAGGGTAATTATAATTATGATTCTCACGAATACATGATTATCATCATCACTCTAATGCTCATGATGATGCTCACGAATATATAATGACATAATAGTGAACGGCATAGATGCTCACAGGTGCGAGGCAGCTGCACAAGCATGGGCTGGTTTCGGCTTGGCAGAGTTGGATCCCTTACCTCGAAATTGCAAATATCCCACAGACTATGCTCGCATTCGTCTGCTGCCAGCGGATGAAGAAACCGATCTGCTCTCTGCTTCTTCGGCGTCCGGAACAGATCCTCAACTGTGTGAGCTCTCGCTGTCTTCAGACGAGGCGCCTAAAGCCAAGAACTCCAACGAGACCGAAGAGTTCCGACCGGCTTCGTCCAAGCTGGCAGTGCATCAAGCTTCCGGACTGGTGCTGGTCTTCTACGCGCGCTCCAACCGAGTGAAGAGCCCCAAAGTCAGCGATGCAATATCACACCTGAAATTGGGGAAAAAACAAGTCCAGCACATTTACAGTGCACTCGTGTCTCAGGAAGCTGCAGCCGGACGGAACTTTTGTGCTCAAACGCAGCAGCTGTTCGGACAGTTGGAGGGCGATGCGCACACCATCCGGAAGGTGTTAGCAAGACAAACCTATCAGCACCGAACGGGGGAGGCAATCTTTGCTTCAATCAGATGGTGCTCAAGCTTGGCCTCGTTTGGTCTCGGATATGGGAACGCGTGCCGTCGCCAGTGATCATGTCAGCCACTCGCAACATGAGCTCTCCAGAAAAGTTGCTGTCAAGCGGCCGGCGAACAAAAGGCCGGCAACATACATGACTGGAACTCAGAGCATTGACCGGTGCTGGCAGACAGCACTTTCTTCCGGGGACTCTCCATGCCAGGCGTCGCAAAGAGATCAATCCTGATTCGTTTAGCTACATGTTTGCGTTCGTCTGGCGGCACCAACTGCCGCTTACGCAAGGTTTCCTCCAGGCTATGCTGGACATTTCACGTTTCGTCCTGCTGTTCTGATTTCCAGATTTTTAGGCGAAATAATATCGTATGCACACAAAACATGGGTTTTAGTGCATTTCGTCACTGTTTTCCTAATTCTCTGGTTGTCAGCTTAGCCACCGAGTTCCGAACACAATGTGCCCAAAACCCGAGCGAAAAACATCTCGCATGCGTTAAGTCTTCAGGTTTTTTGTTTGCCTGTGACCTTTTATAAGGGTTAAAATACGGGGCATTATGGGATACTCGACTATAGAGGCCTTAATAATCAAAATAGGGTTTTGGGGTATATTCCACTACAAATATATTAAAAAAGCAGCCCCCCAAACTATTATTGGTCGTTGTTGAAGCTTCTACAGTAATGAGGTGGGTCTACAGGACTCCGGAAACCCTAAATCCCGCACCGCCTGCAACCGGAGATCAGCGGGTCTTATCTGCAGGACCGCGTCTACCCCTATATATATATATATATATATGTACATACACCCCTTGTAAAACCTTATAGAGCCTTTTATAACCTTATATCAACCCGTACATAAACCCTTGTAAGACCCCCATTTAAATCCTTATAAACCCACTCCAGCAGTCGCCCGGGCCTTCACTGGCTTCTTCTGAAGGCTGTCTTTGCTGCACGTGTAGGTGTCACACATCTTCTTGCTGCAGCACTGCTTGATCGTACTGCCTGTACCAGCAGCTTGGGGAGCGTTGCATGGGTGTTTCGGGTTTTGCTTTGCTTCGTACACCGTCAGCATGTGGAGTTGAAGGTACAGCCGTTCTGGTTTGCTTCAAAAGCTTCTAGCTCTTCTCGATACAGAAGCTATAGACTGTGAAAACAGCGGAACCTAGGGTTTGCAATTTCGGTATCATCTCCTCTTTATGGTAACAACACATACATTTCATATGAGACTGAGCTGCAAACAATCAGCAACTGGTCACCAACATCCTCATCATCATTGCCATGTCCTTCAGCATCATGGCTGCATCGTTGCCTTCCTCTTCAGCATCATCAACACAATCAGCATTACCAAGCGCAGCATCAACATCATCAGCAGGAGCAGCGGCAGCAGCTGGCAGCATCAGCATTACCATCCTGACCAGCATCACCATCAACACCATCCTTCTCATGAGCATAAGCATCAGCACCATCACCACCATCGTCGTCGTCAGCATCAAAACCGGCATAAACATCAGCATAAGCATTAGCATCATCATTGTCATATTCTCACAGTCATTAATCATGAGCGTCGTCGCATCATAAACTCGTTCTTCTTCGTCTTCAGCACCGTCATCTTCTTCTTCTCCATCTGTATCACAAGAAGGCAACGAGCCGGCCTACCACGGCCTTCGGGTTTGGTTCCCACTGTGTGTTGTTGGGGCACTCGAAGGTGTCGCACTTCTTCACCTTTGTGTGAATACAGGGGCGTTGCGAATTTGACTGGGAGCTTTGGACTTGCATGCTTAGCATAGATACATGATGGGGCCCTGCGGAATAGTCGTAGAATTACTCAGGCTTCTATACTATGCTGAAGGATTCAGGGGATAAAAACCTCATACAGCTCAAAGTCCAGAAACCCCCGCCGCAACCCCAGCACAATGGAACTCCCCCCTATTGCCAAAGTACGTACAACCAACGCACCGAAGCAAAATTTCGCAGATCCCTTCGGACTGTCGATTTCCACCTACGAGCTTCTAAAGGTTTTAGGACTTCAAACCCCGAGCCTGCGACTCAAAACTGCTTGAGGGGAGAATCTCAGGAGAAAGAAGGACACGCCTTCTTGGAGGCTCATGGGTAGTTCTAAGTGGAGTTATGGGGTTCCTTTAAGGGTTCCTTTAAAGGGTTCTATAGGGTTTAGGGTTTAGGGTTCATGGGTAGTTATAAATGGAGTTATATGTCCCCTAATATGGGTTATAATGACAGTTACCCTACTTATAACCCCACTTATAACTACCCAGGAACCTCCAAGTTTGCCCTTCGGGCCAACAGACGCGAGGGTGCTGAAGTCCCACAGCCATGAACTTCAACGAACGGGAAAAAGATCTCTCAGAAGAGGAAGCAACTCGGTCAAGGCTGTAAAGGAAAGTACTACGAGACTCGTGTTGGAAGAATGAGTGCTTAAAGCTATGCCTGCAATCACAAGAAGAGGCTGCTATGATAGTAGCCTAGAAGTAGCTGTGGCCGTAGCTGAAAAAAGCGAAACTGACAGCAGCCGCAGAAGCAGTTGTAGTCCCATAAGAAGCATCAGCTGCTCTTCGCATCGCCGTCGTGTGCGAAGCTTCGTCGCTGTTTCCGCCGTGGTCGGCATCGTCGAAATCTTCGTGCTGCTAGAACTGGTACCAGCACAGATACAAGACGACGAGGGATGCTACTACTAGTTGCTGTTCCTACCATTGTCGTCCAGTACTAAACCAATATTTCCAAAAGTCTCCAATAAAAGTACCGATGTTAGTAGTAAATGTCATATATGCCAATGAAAGGAATGGCCAAGATCATGCCAGCAAGAACATCAAGTACAATGCTGGAGTCAAAGCGACGTCGCAGCACTCCTCGCGGCTGTTTCCCATCAAGTTGGCAGCATCCGGCTTGAGGCCATAGTCCTGGAGACAAAGCAGGACTGCATTGCGTCGCGCCAAGAGTATAGAGTTTGCTAACCTGGCTCCAAACTGGGTTAAACTGGAGCTGGAGGGGCAAGAGTACAGGTTTGAAGGCTCAGAGCATTTACGTTAAGCACCGTGAATGTGGATTGGCCTTCCAATTGCAGGATATTGACGTCGATGTTGCTGTTGCTGTTCCTATTGAATTGCGCGGCTGTGTTGCTGCTGCTGGTGGCGGTGCTGGAGGTGGTAGTGGTGTGTGTCGCCGGTTGTGTTGTGTTTGTCGTGTGCTGTTTGGCTGTTGCTTGGTGGTTGTGGCTTGGGGCTGCTATTGTTTTGCTATCGCTTTGCAATTGTCTGGTGCTGCCTTGAAGCCTAAACCCTAAGAGCCTGAATCGCTAACGCCCGATCCGGAACCCAAAGCCCTGAACCGGACGAAAGGTAGAGTTTAGGGCTTACGGCTTAGGGTACAGAATACAGCAATGCGGAGGATGCCATGTAAACCCCAATAGCACAATCCCAAACCCTCAGCGCTGAAAAATGCATCTTAGAATCAACCCTGCAATGTTTTACGTAAATCCCCGCAACCTCCGCGTAACAACCTTGCAGAAGTTCCGCACAAAAGCAATCCGGACACAAAGCCTGTAATTTCCCTATAGGAAAGAAAACCCAAACGCAAGCACCCTGCGTTGAAACACACACCCGTAAAGCGCAAAGCGTAAACCCTAAACCGGAAAACCCTGAACCCCAAAGCCCTAAACCCTAAAATCCTACACCCTAAAGTCCAAAACCCTAAAACCCTACACCCCAAACCCTAAAACCCTAAACCCCAAAACCCTAAATACCCTAAATACCCTCAAACCCTAAACCCGAAAACCCTAGACCCCAAAACCCTAAACCCTACACCCAAAACCCTAAAACCC
>CAJNDV010019458.1:39237-51360 GCA_905221635.1 Symbiodinium sp. CCMP2456 | reverse complement strand
GTAGTAGTAGTCGTCGTAGTAGTAGGAGTAGTAGTCGTCGTCGTCGCCGTAGTAGTAGCAGTAGCAATCGTAGTAGTCGTAGTAGTAGTCGTAGTAGTAGTAGTAGTAGTAGTAGTAGTAGGTAGTAGTAGTGGTGGTAGTAGTAGTAGTACTAGTAGTGGTAGCAGTGGTAGTGGTAGTAGTAGTAGTAGTAGTAGTAGTAGTAGTAGTAGCAATAGTAGTAGTAGTACTAGTAGTAGTAGTAGTAGTAGTAGTCGTCGCCGTAGTAGTAGTCGTAGTCGTAGTCGTAGTCGTAGTCGTAGTCGTAGTCGTAGTCGTAGTCGTAGTCGTAGTCGTAGTCGTAGTCGTAGTCGTAATCGTAGTCGTGCTAGTAGTAGTAGTAGTAGTAGTAGTAGTAGTAGTAGTAGTAGTGGTAGTAGTACGTAGTCGGAGTAGTAGTAGTGGTAGTAGTGGTAGTAGTAGTAGTAGTAGTAGTAGTAGTAGTAGCAGTGGTAAGTCGTGGTAGTAGTCGTGGTAGTAGTAGTGGTAGTAGTAGTGGTATTGGTAGTAGTAGAACTGGCGTTTGTAGGATTCGCGCTACAGGGCTTACCCAATCAGGATTTTGGATCATTCGCACGAGGCTGTGACTAGCTTACAAGGCAACAGTCTCTGCCTCAGCTCGTGAAAAGCCCCTGAATATTGACGAGGTGTAGTCAGGGCCAACATTTGTGTAATTACAAGCATTGGGAAGGCAGTGAATCCAAGAGTTAAAAATCTAGCTCTGGAGTTCATCGGGCCGTCTTGGACCCCTTAGGCCCAGCACAATATACTTCTGATTTAATTGGCACTTGAAAGTTGCGCGACGCTCCATTCCATGCCTGGCCTACTACTTACACGGCACAATTACATAAGGATTTGGTGCTTTCTCCTACACTACCCCAACCCTGGACGACAATCAAATCAAGATTTAGTGGTTCTGAATCAACGACCAAACCTGAATATACAAGTAAATCGGACTTTAATTGTCTCGAAGAGTTGGCAACAACGAAACGATTAAATCATTATTCAGTTGCCTCCCAAGACCTTCGTGTCAGGCTCAAGGTTTGAGGTGGCTACTACACTAGACTAAACTTGCCTAGACTAGACTAGAATAGACTAGACTAGGCTAGACTAGGTTAGACCAGACTACAGGGAACGCCAGCAAGTTGGAACATGGGTAACGGAGGATTAGCGCTAGGATTCCTTACCCTCTACCTTGAGGGCAAAAGGATAGTCGTGCTCCGACTTTCTGGTCTGCTATCATAGGCTAGGCTAGCTATAGCAGGCTAGACTAGGCGAGACGAGCTAAATCAATCAAGAAGCGGTTTTTGCATGCTTGGAGATTCCCCCAGTTAAATCATGGTTTAATGTGTGGCGTTTGCTTGCTCTATCTATATCCGAATCTCACAAAATACCCACGAAATGTTCGGACATAGCTCCCAAGATTCCCAGTCGAATGCTGACTCCACTGTTGGCCCTGAAAGTCCTGAACTGGAAAGTGCATTAGTCGTAAGTGAGTAGAACAGTGCAACCTGGTGCTGACAAGATACCCACGGAAGGTTCGGAGCTTGCAATCCCAAAGCCCAATAAATCTGCGACCGGGCATTGTGGCGATCTACTTATTCAGACAAGCTTTCCTTCGATCGTGATGCGAACCAACTACAGTATTCAATTTCTGGATTACTGGTTTTCACAAGGATTGGGTTCAGGGAAAACTCGTTTTCCAGCCAGCTGGCATCCGGGAATAGTGCATGATGGAGCCGTAGTCGTACGGGCTGTAGCCGGACTTCTCATCACCTTGCAAACCATCGTTTGCTTTTGAAAGGACCGGAGGAGCCGTAGATATCAAAATTGGAAGGCTGCTGGCAACAGATCGAAGCTTACAACCATCGATCGGAGCCTGTTGCCCTCCTTATGCTCCTGCGCAGCATTGGACAAACTACCTTTCAGAGCATGTCTACGCTTTGCGAACCTAGCGTCTAATCTAAAACATGCAGCCCCTAGTTAGTTCAGAATGCAGGGCCATTTATGCGCGAAGAGTTAGAATGAGAGACAAGACTATTTTGCTTGTGCTGGCTCGTCTGACACAAACAGTATCCAAAAAACACATGCCCTGGACATCTGGCTCAGGACTTCCCCTGTGACACGACATTCCTGCTCGTGGGGGCACCTTTAGAGCTCTACATGTCAAAGCCAACTTTCTGTGTTCTTGCAGGATCTACAGGGCTTTTACACCTATGGTTTATAGTGTGTTTAGATCAGGTTCCATAGGGTTTCATAACGGGGCATAGTTGTTTTGCTAGCAGGGTTTTATGGTCTTCAGAAGAAGACAAAACACGGTTTGCCTGTTTGGCAACAGTTCCCCTTCAATGGCACACGAGGTTTCTAACACGAATCTCGTCCACGAGGCTTTGGCTTTTGAGCGGGGGGGCGGACTGCAGGCCGTCTTTGGATGGGCACCTCGTTGTTTACTACCGCACGGCCAACATGCCTAAAAGGGGAACTGCCGGAGTTGTTTCCCAATGGATTCCAAAATTCGCCAAACATTGCTCAATTCGCTCATAAGCCCTGAGAATGACTTCACGGCCGTCACACTCACTCGACGGAACCCGTCCAGCGAGACGAGGGAGCTAAAAAACTATAGTTTCAACGTCAAGGCCCAAGCTCCGAAACACCGAAGGCAAGAACCTGCATGGTTAATCGACAAAACTGCCTTAAAACCTTTGACACCGAAAAACTGCGACATCCCTGAAACTGCTTGACGGCAACACACTGCTCCATTCCCCCAACACAGAAGCTTGCAGCTTGCACCTAATAACCCAAACATCGCGAATCCAACTCGCCTGCTCCCTGATGGTTCGAACCGGTATAGGACGCCACATCTGGCTCCTGAGCAGCAGCAGGTTGGCAGCAAGGTGTCCCTGTTTTCATCAAGTGGACAAACAAGCCCGGAACCATAAACCTTAAACCCCACCCCACCGACTCACCGGCCCACCCTGCCCGCCCACACCCACCCACCCCACACACCCAATCGCACAAAAAACGCAAACACAAAGACACACACACACAGACACATGCAAGAAGTTTGTCCCCGGGAGCTTTTCTCCCACCGTCCATAGAAAGTTCTTTAGTTTTGCTTTCCTGTTTCGCCGGAGTGAGCTGAAGACCATGAGCCGTCATGTTGGCGTTAAGCATCGTCAAGTACTCAAGTCGTTCATCATCATCATCAGCAGCAGCATCAGCAGCAGCATCATCAGCAGCATCATCAGCAGCATCATCATCATCATCATCAGCATCATCATCTGCATCATCAGCATCATCATCATCAGCATCAGCAGCATCAGCAGCATCAGCATCATCATCCTCATCATCCTCATCATCATCACCATGATGGTCATCACCATGATGATCATCACCATGATGGTCATCATCACCATCACCATTTACGCCTCCCCACTGCTGCCACATGTCAGGCAGGTACAACCCCTGGGAGGCGTAAATGTTGTAGTCCGCAGGCTCCTGCTTGAGCCGGGCCCTTTTGATCTTATGGCTTCGTTACCATGGCAGTGGGTGTGCCAGGGCTGGTCCACGCCTCATGAGCAGTCCGATGTAGCGGAGTTTGCTTCGCACTTGCTTGCTAGGCTGAAGCCGCCATGTTTCCAAGGCAGGGAAGGCGGGAGCAGGCAGGCATCATAGACGAGGGCGACACTCTGCAACCACTGGCAGTAGATGTGCCGGTAAACGGCGGCTTACTTCAAGATGTCATCGGTGAATGGGCTCAGCAGGAGTGTCAACGCGCACTTTTCACGCGCCCGAGCATCCTCGTGCTGCAACTGAAGCGTTTTGAAATGCACTCAGGTCGAGTTGAGAAGCTGTCACTCTGTGAGCTTAGCATGTACGGAGCTTTTTGTGCCCAGCTTCGCCAGTGGAGATACTAAAGTCAGGTCTGATCGCTATGATCTAACGGCGGTAATTCTTCACTATGGTCGCACACCACCGTCAGGGCACTACAGAAGTCTCTGCAGAAGCCCTGAGGGAGCGTGGTATCTTACTGATGATGGGAAGGTTCCGGAACCGGCAAGTGAAGCTGATATGAGGGATGCTTTAGGCAGCTCCTACTTGTTGATGCTGCACAGAAGTCGGAGCTGTGTTATGTAGACGAGGGCAATTTTGTGTACAGCCGAAGCTCGTCCATTGCAGGATGTACGCATCGGATGGCCGGTAGTTTGCTTAGTGCTACGGCACGAAACTCAGGGTATGATGAGCGTGAGCCTCGTCATAGCGCCTTGAAGGCGCCGCGACAAGTGCCCAACAACCCCCGCTAGGCGTCTCGGATAGTAGTGCGCTGCGGCGAAAGTCGAAAAGTCATCACTCATCACCATCACCAGCATCACCACCACCACCACCACCGCCACCACGTCATCACCACCATCATCACCGCGTGCGGGATTGCATGTGATTTGCCGAATCGGCAACAAACTTCAGCATAAACTCGAATGCATCTATGTGCTGATCGGAGCACCTTGTGTAGAATGGGTTCGCGCGGCTTCTAGACAGAAACACGGCCACCACACTCACCACACGGACAAAGCTGCAAACGCGAAGACACACATACACACATACACACACACAGACATGAAATGACCCTCAGTATGACCGAAATCACACCATGGGATAGTAAGTTAATCGCATCTGCTGTTCCAATCCCTTCATGCTCACTCTTTCATTCTGTTGCATCTCTTCGAATTTCTTCAATATTTCCATTTGCTCTGCAACCTGATTTTCGAATCTCAGTGAAGGTACGCTTTCAGCTTTGTCATTGGCCTCTTCGTTGCCGTTGGCCATCCACCAATGACAAGAGGCATGGCCCCCTGCATTCTTTCATTCTGTGACCCTTAGAAACAGGGTTTCACTCACACACACACACACAGAGACACATGGACACCGCTCTAGCCCCTTGCCACCCAATGAAAATGCATTGCAGGTGCGTCCAGGTGATCAGCTTGGGTATCGTCCCGACGTTGGCAGTGGACTCTTGAGTCGGCCACTGCCCCCTGCGATTACCTCTTTGTTTTCACGGTGTGAGACACACACACACACAGCCACTCCCCTTGAGTAGCTTGAAGAAGTCGGGTTCGTGATTTTCTATAGAAAGCAGCGACTGTCTCTCTCATATCCAAGAAATAGATAAAGGGAAACGGGTGACCAGCATGAGGTTTGCTGACAAATATTTGCATGAATTAAGGCCTGGCTCACTCATGGCGATGCCGATCTTTTTCGTTTCCGAAGTGAATCGGTAGTTGCAGCCTGGTTTTCATGAATTTGCTCTTGACTGCGGTCCTGGCAGAATCTGCGATGTAGCCACTCTCGTGTGGCAGGGAACCAAACTTTCCACTACTGATGACTGATGACCATTGGTTGTCCAATGGTATCGCCCTGTAATAGGCGGTGATCGCGACCTGGAATTTTCGGGCATGATGCGAAAAGCCCTGAGTGAGCAGAAAAAGGCTACGTAATTCAAGAAACAGTCGTATAAAGATTGTTGCAGTATTGCCCCCGTAGCGACGTCTTTACATCTTGATGGGCCCATATACGAGCGTCGAAAAATGTGTGTGCTGTCTCAGCTTTGCTGAGTCGACACAGAAGTGTTACGGCGAATCATGTGCCCATCCCAAGCGGAACGGGGCACAGGTGCTTCGGCAACGAATGGCATGGGCATCAGCACATCGAATTCCACTGCGAACCATCAGCTATGCTGCGGCTAACTTCGAACTAGAAGGCTCTAAGTGAAGATCCGGATCCCGGGTCACGGTCTGTGACTTCTTTTGGGAACGATCTTTGCTCCGGGGCTTGGCCTTGGAGGCTGTTGTAGTGCTTGCCACGCTTTTTGTGGCTCGGGGAATCATGTTGTTGCGGAGGCGGATCAAAAGCCGAATGCCACGAGAAACCGTGCGACGCGTTGGCTCAACAAGGCGAACCATCAGCCATGTTTAGCGGTGACTACAGGAGGAAAAACCTGTTCGGGCCTGGACCAGGGGCTGTATGTACACGCGCAGCTCCTTGACTCAGCAGTGTGGGCCTGGCAAGTGACATTGAAACATGCAACGAATTAAAAGCATGTTTTGGTGGCGGCGGTGTCAGTGAGTTATCCAGACCATCCACCTGAAGCTTCAGTATCGATGATTTTTCTGCGACTGATTTTGTCAGCGATCCTCGGCAACATGGACGGCGCTGGAAAATCAGCGGCAACCGCATCGGCAACGATAAAAGGTGAAGTCGATTCTTGCCGCCGATTATCGGGCGGCCCACCGCTTGCCCTTGGAACTGGGACGCACGGCTGGGTGGAGCCAACACATGGAATTGTCCAATGTGGCGTTGGCCGACGGGCTTGTTGTGAAGTTTACTCCGAGGTAGCCTCCTTGGCGCTCTTGTTTAAATGTACTGTCCTTTAGCCCGGGCCAAACTCATGAAGGACCTGGCGTTCACTGGCGTTGCGCGAAACACATGAATGCAAAAGCCGTGCGGAAGCATCTAGAGCTAACTACGCGCGCAGCCTAGTATATTTGCTGCAAACATAGGTCTGTGTTGCGGTCTGTGTCTGTGTTTTGACAGACTTGTGGACACATGTGTTTACGGGTCTGCATGCCGATGTTTCTGCCAGACTCATATGTCACGGAGGCACTCGGGGGCACGTTGTGCCTGTTACGTGTGAAGCATACCGGCTTATCAACAGCACGCCTTTCATTGTTGCATCCGACAGTCCTAAAGCGATATTTCCTTAGCGGGCACAGCCGCGCAGAGCACATGCATGCAGTCGTGTTGCGTGCCAAGCTTGGTGTGTTGCCTCTCACGCAGCGTAACTGTGTAGCGTCGTTCTGCGCACCATACAATGAAACTGTCAACCCATGCTGGGTTAGTACGGCAGCGACCGAAACAGGACATTGCTTCATTCCTGGCCCTCGATGGGCCTTTGGGGCTCTGATTACGCACGGCCTGTTGTTGACGCTTTTAACGCCACCCGGGCAGCGCTGCTACAGCAAAGTGGGATGGCCAAAAGCACTGAGACTGTCGAGTCTCCAGACACCAGACCCTCTGACCCGTGCGCTGCATTGCAGACAAAAATCCTTTTCCGGATTCCTGGCCGACGATAATTAAGCACCGAGAACGTGCAGTCGTCTCATATGCCAGGCCCTGGGCGTCCATACAACACAATGAAGTGGACGCTGTGCGTCTAGAGCTCCTCTCGCTTTTGGAAGAGGCGCCTCCGCCTAAATCTCTGGCATATTCAGAACATCCGCCAGAGCTTTGTTGGCCGCAAAATCTGTGTTGCCAACCATTTCAAGCCAAAGGCGGAAAGCTACAGGATATAACAGCAACTCGTATCTTTTCCAGGACCTGTGCCTGGCACTGTTCGCATTTAGTCAGCCGGCTTACACCCTTCATCAGTTCCTGACTGGCATCGACGAAGACAGAAGAAGACGATCGCTCCGCGGGCCCGGCCTTTAGTCCAGGCTTTGGCACAGCTTGTCGAGGAGTGTGCTTTGCGGGAGCTTTTGGAGGAGTTGTTGTCTTTGCCCTGAAAGAAAACCGGAAGCAGCGCCAACAGGTGTTGGCGGTTGCGGTCTCCACGTCTTCCGGTGAGTCTTTCCGGAGTGAAAAGTTGGGTCGGAGTAAGAGAGCGAAGTGGTGGATGCTGTGAAGGACGAGGGGCCGGCCTCAGGCGAGGAGACTTTTTCTCGACCCGCTCAGGTGCCTATGACGGCTTCGGGATTGGTGACCGTGTCGCCGGTGACGACGATGTCTGCGATGAAAGACATCTTCTGATTGAGCCCGTGTGGCTCCAGGTTCAGGTACACGAACGGACCTCTTTAAGGGTATGCCCGGGCTGGCACCCGCAAAGGAATTGAACACATAAAACATGGCACAGGCCTCGACGATGTCTGGAACCGATATGCTGCAGCACAAGTTGTGAAGCACATCTACAGCTCGCTTCTTTGTTCAACTGATGCTGCCTTTGTTGAAGAACAGATCTGGCAGCTCTTTCGAGCTTTATTTCGTCATATCCAAATCAATACCTGTAGATTCGGCTTCTGCTTGTTGAAATAGAACAGCATTGCGACTGGCCAGGCAGCCCCGAGCAAAAGCGGCAGAGAGCTTGTGTGCATCAATGCCCGCAGTTCGGAATGGTCGAAATCCTTGCTGTAGGCTGTCATTTCTCCAAAAGTGCAGTTGACGGGACGCAAAGTGGTCCCCAAGAACTCGCCATCTTGACCTGGTTCCAGTTCGACTGGATGATCATAGCAATATGGAGCGAGGAACTGTTGAGAAAAACCATCGACTGGCCACAGCTTCTGAGCATAGAAACACGCGGTCATCAACATAGAGACTGATGTAACCTTCATCGCTCAGTGCTCGAAGGGCATGTTGATGCCGACCAAACCAGTGTTGTTCCTTATGAGAGACAGCAAGGCTGGCTAAGGAAGGCAACATCTACTTTACTTTCCGATCGCCGACCCTCTGTGTTGCTTCACCACTCTTTCAATCTGTACGAAGAAAGAAGTCGGCATGGGCAGACAACAAATGTGGCACAGGTCTTTCAAATAAATGAAAACTGTTTTCCGTTGCGGCGCTTGTGGCAGCCTTGAAAACCTTCAGACTCGGCTCAGGAGCACTCAGCTGGATAGTGAATTTGGTGTTGTCAACGTGATCTGTTTGTTTTTCAGCACAATTGCTGATCCGATCTTGGACTGCCTCCATGATCTGTTCAATGGGCAGACTGGCGAATAAGCCAACAAGATCCTGATTGAACTCCATGAGTTGAATGTCTTCACTGGGTCCCGCAGAAATCGATGCAACCCCTGGAAAATTTGGCAAGGATTCGTGGAGTTGTTGGGATAGACCACAGCCAGCAGAATGTTCAGGACATTGCTCGCTGCGTGGAAAAGTCGTGCAAAGGTGAACGATCGGTACGAAAAAATCGGTCTTGCTGCCATCAGTATTTTCCTTCTTCTTTCGCAAGAAGTAGGAAAACGGCACGGTGGCAGTGTTGCTGATGCCCAGTCTGTACGGTTTTCGCCAGTGCGTTTTTGCAAGCTGGCTGAAACAAGCTTGGGCTTGCGGTGGAGTCAAAGGCGATGCAGCATATACCTCTTCGTCACCAAATGTGCGTTTGAGGATGCGTCAGTAGAACCGAAAGCAAAAGATGTGAAGAGGGTTCGGAGCATGAACCTGACCCTGAATCACAAAGCTTGTGACGACATGTTTCAGGCCCTTGACATCGTCGTAGGAAAGTGGCTGTCAGCTGTTTCTCAGGTGGAAAGGCCACTGATCTTGCACAAAAGTTTGCCGTCCTTCTCGGGTGACACCGGGAATAAAGTGCCGCTTGGCCCATCTGTCTATCTCAGGCCAGGATGCGTCGACATAGAGCATAAAAGATAGGTAAACCTGTGTGTTAGCGCTGGCACCCAGGAAAATTTCAGGTGCATGGATGCGGTGAGACAATCCAATGGCGAGGCAATGCGCCAGCTCCCATCCCAGGGATGTTGTACCATACGGGCCCGAGGATGTCGCTCAGCAACAATCAAAGCAACTGTATGCGGGTTCCGAATCCGATGAAAAAACTCGTGATCGGATGATGATTGACCAGCAATGTGCTCAGCGATGAATGAGCGGCGGAAACGACACTGCGTGTAGGCAAGTGGAAAGGCATAAGGAAATCCTTAATTGGAAGGACTTTGCCTGTCAGCCACCTCTTCGTTCCGGAAATCGCCATGGGATAACAAGGGAGTTGAGGTGGTCTGGCAGTTGGAGGTTTTTGGCCTCCGTTGCACTTCAAGATCCTGATGAGACTGCTTTGTACACAGCTTCTTGGAGGTTCCTCCAGGTTGCTTGTCAATCTGTCGAAGGCATAAATGTGGAACGAAGAATAGGCGCTTGATCAGAGTTTCCTCTGCAAGTTAAAAGATGCATGAGATCTGACGGCAAGTACAGTTGCTTGGACAAGGCACCAAGCTTATGCAACCCTGCACGGAGTTTTTCGCGCAATGGGTTGACCGATGCTCGAGAAAAAGAAGCAATTCTTCGACCTAGAGCAATTGTTGCATCCCTGCCAGTACAACTCGTACAGCTTGAGAGACATCACGTCTTGTCGACGAAACTGAAGTCTGTAGTGACAACGTCTGGGAATGTCCACTTCGTATTTATTTCAGATACCTTGTGGACTTCCAAACTCTTTGGACTTCGTCCAATGTGGAGGCGTGGTAGGGGCAGCCGTGGCTTGTTTTCGTCATGTGCCATATGGCCATGCATCCCATTCTTCTTGTGACCAGGGCATGTCTGTCTTGCGATTTCCAGAACGTCACTCGGACGATCAAGAAAAAGCTCAAGGTACAGCCAGCTACAGTTACAGCTCAAGAAATTGGATCAAAGCGCCGGTCAGGCTTTCTCGAGCAGGCAACAAGTAGTTTTGAACGCGGAGGACAGCAGAAAGTTGCTGGCGAAAAGATCACTGAACATTCAAGCGGCTACGCCCGGCCCTGTGACGGAATGCCGGTCGTGGACGCACTTGGACACCCCTCTCGGTAGTAATTAGCGGTAGGTTACAGCCTATGTCGGGGTTCTTGGCTAAGTCCCGGGCCACTCAACGAAAAAACATTGCTGGTAGTCCAAGTGATCAGCCTGGATATCCTCCCGACTCACGAGATGCTTCGTTGGCAGTGGACTCTTCAGTGCGCCACTGCCCCCTGCGATTATCTCTTTGTTATCAGAGTGTTACACACACACACATCCACCCACTGCCGATTGAAGCAGCATGAAGGACAGCCGTTCGAAGGTGGATTTGTGCGGGGATTTTGATGCTTGGCTGCGTCCCCATTGTCAGGCTTGCGGTGATGTCGAGGTAGTGAGGATGCCGTGCAAGGTTTTGTCAGCAGCCGTCAACGAAACGGGATGCACTCGTATCGGTGGAGTTGTCTCATGCACATGTCCTTGGTGTCACTGAGTAAAGATCGCGTGAAAAGTCGGAACACATGAAATGAAGCAATGCACCTGTCCTTGCAACAGCGGCTACGGTCATGTCGGACACACATGCCCTTGCACATGCACTCTACCATTGCCATCAGATCCAGATCGATCGATGAACGGGAATTCTGGCCCATCATTGTATTGGGATGGCAGGCGGAGCAGATCGGGGTTCTTATCGAGCCATCTGAACAGCTGATCCTCACCGACCGCCCCGCCATCACGAAAAGCCGTGCTGATCATACTTGCAAGTTGATCGACCGATGACTGTCTGCCTGCTGCAATGCTACTGCTAAATGCCATACTGATGGCAGCCAAACGAAGGATGGCCAATCCTTCGTATGTGCACCATCCCAGACCCGTTCGTTGTGTGATTAAACTGAGAGGGTGGATGAGCCCCCATTGTAACTTGCGACAAGGATAATGTGCAAATTTGCATTTTCACACTTGGGAGTGACCGTCGTTGTCCATGGACGAGGACACTAATCCTAGGGTCTCAATATTAAAAGGTTCACATTTAAAGAATTTTTTTTGGGGCCGGTTGGGTCCGGAAGACTAGTTTCCATTACAGAGGCGCTTGCTGGCTTTGAGACCTAAAAAAAGGGTTCACATTTAAAGAAATCACTCTGGAAAGGCTTAGTAGAGGCCCATTTTTTACTACTTTACTGCAGTTACAGGCTTAGTAGAGGCCTAGCTGTTACTACTTTACTGCAGCTACAGCCTTAGTAAAGGCCAATTTTAACTACTTTGCTGCAGCTACAGGCCCAGTAGAGGCCCATTTTTTACTACTTTACTGCGGCTACAGGCTTAGTAGAGGCCTAGCTGTTACCACTTTACTGCAGCTACAGCCTCAGTAAAGGCCTGTTTTTTACTACTTTGCTGCAGCTACAGGCCCAGTAGCTGCCAAACTGCTGTTTTCTGCAGGCTTGCAGTGCTCCAGCAATCCTGCGGCAGTGCTCAGACTGCAGTGAAACTGGCTTCAGCTGCATTTTTGCAGGCCATGCAAGCCTTCAATCTGCCTATTTCAGACCTACACCCCTCAGTCCAGATCAACCTGCAAGAGCTTGCAGACCCTCACAGTCACAA
>CAJNDV010019447.1:0-15747 GCA_905221635.1 Symbiodinium sp. CCMP2456 | reverse complement strand
CCCCCCCCCCCCCCCCCTTTCCCCCCTGCTGCGGGGAACTCCAAAGCACAAGGCCCAATCCAAGCCGTTCCACAGGGGGAGGGGGATGACCACGCGGCACCAGTTGGGGAAGGCCCAAACTGCCCCTAAACTCCGAGGTTGAAGCCCAAGCCGCTTGCATCTACGGAGAGATAACCGCTATGTGCAAACTGCAAATATTCAATTAGAAGCCAGCAACAGCAACAACGCAAAATACTGAGGCTTTTACCTTTCACATGTCGGTTAAGGCTCATGTCTAGCAAGAATTTCTGCTACGTGCAATGTCAGTTCCAGCTGACTATTCTTGCGGATCTCCACAGACGAATCAATCCGACCGAGCGGATGGGAAAGCGCAGACTCAAAAGATCTCAGGGAGCCAAACACGGATTACATGGGAAACATGCGGCCAGCACGGATGCAGTTCCGCTCAAGAGGCGGTGATGGAGCTACAGGTAAGCCGCAGACCAGAATATCCCAAGTCCCAACACCTAAAATCGCATGCGTCAAGGCATCAACCCTAAACCGAATCCTAAACCCTACACCTATGGCATGTGATCAACTCTCTGTCTCGCTCTCTCTCCTGTCATACCCTAAACACTAAAGCCTACGCTTTAAACCCAAAACCCTGTCACAGTTTGAGTCCTCTACCAGTTTGCGGCAAGACGTGCCTTCTCCTCGCCATCCGGGTCTTTGATAGCAACCATGGGA
Organism: Symbiodinium sp. CCMP2456; assembly: GCA_905221635.1. Classification (NCBI taxonomy): domain Eukaryota; class Dinophyceae; order Suessiales; family Symbiodiniaceae; genus Symbiodinium; species Symbiodinium sp. CCMP2456. Next base: position 15,021 of record CAJNDV010019447.1, on the reverse strand, counting down.
GTTTCCACCGTCCTTTGCTTTGGGTTTAGGGTTTATAATGTTGGGAGTTTCCACCGTCCTTTGCTTTCGGGGATTTAGGACTTAGACGGCTGTAGGGCCGTAGAATCTCCATGTCTATGGTTTACTTGCAGGGCCAAGGGGATCTGGTATGGTTTATGCGCAGAGCAGGACAGGAGACAAATGGGGTTTAGGGTTTAAGGTTAATTCGGGCACCCTTCTTACAAGTTTAATCGAGGAGCCTAATCATTGCCCACACTAGTTCGGGGGCTCCTTATTATATTTATAGTATAATGGGCCCCAAAACCCTACTCCAATTATTAAGGCACCTATATTACATGAGAGGTTTGGGGTTTACGGTTGAGGTCCAGGGTAAGGGCTGTGGTAGTATAGTCTTGAGCATCACCAAAATCAATCCACGGATTTGGGGCATTCAGAAAACTAAGGTATCCTAGGATGAGGATTCGACTGTCTGGCAGACTGTCTGGGGCTCTGCGTCAGGGTCCCTTGCTGTCTGAAACTTGCACCTCTTTGGAAGGCCTCCTTCTCTCCGAGGACCACGGCATCAAGGAGAGAGTTAATCCCGTAGATCAACCCCCCCTCGCTATAAACCCCACAAAAGTACGGCACCACCGGAAAAGGACAGGAACCTCAATTCGAAGAGCATGATGGGCTTAGGGTTTGGCTTATGATTTGGGTTAGTTTCGGCTTTAAACCTTAAGCTCTAAACCCTAAACCGTGAATTTCGGTTCGCAGCCGAGTCTCACAGATGTGTCCTCTCTGGGAGCGCATCCGCAGTTTGCAGCCCCCATGGCTCCCAGGACGGCTTTAAAGTGCGGCTACTTTCAAAAAGAGCACCCTATAAGGGGAGGATCAGGGCTTAGGATTTAGGATCCTTCCGTACAGGGTCGGAGGGTTTAAGGACTTGGGTTTTGAGGGATCCTCCACGAAAGTGGTTAGGGGAAAGAGCTAGTTATCTTCTCAGCGGTCGCCGACCTATTGATGACCCTGCATTACCTTAAAGACCCTAAACCATGGGAATTATGGTACATTCCTCATTCTGGGTAATGCAGGATTCATATCATCGGCCCTAGCAGGCCTGAATTGTAGAAGGCGGAGCATGGAGAGTCTGGGAGGATGTCAGTCAGGGGTGTTCACGTTCGGGCTCAGGGACCTTGCTGGTGCATTCCCAAAGGGTCCTAAGCACCTCTATGAGGAATACGTACCCAAAGCATAACCGTAGTTCCTGCTACTTCAGAAACCATACTTTTCTACCGTTGTTTTCAGAATTACACACAGGATCCGACTCGGTGACGCCGGTCAGCTGTCAAGCCGGATCCTACAGAGGACGGCATAACTTGCAGGCACTTCGCAACTTGGATCTGTTCCTGCATGTTAGGGGTTTCGGGCATTTTTTCGGGTCTAGGGCTTGAGGTTGAGGGATCCTATGCAAAAAGGCTGCAGAGCCTCTGGAGTAGTATGGCTATGAGTACTCCTCATGCTCCGGCCTGAGCATCTGCGGCTCAGACCCCTAGGCTGGGAATTTCCAGCTTTTGGTTTTGGGTTTCGGGTTTAGGGTGGAGCTATGGTCCATGCTGGGACCCGAACCTTAAGCCCTTCCAGTGACAGCTCCAATGATGAAGAAGGAAGGGATCATCCGACAGAGAGCGGCACAAATCCCAAACCCAGCTCTGCTACTGCTGCCCTGAACCGTGGCGTTAGTGCGAGGCCTTGCCGGCAGTGTTAGTATGCTGTTTTGGGGTAGGCAGTATGTGAGAGGCTTACCAAACCTCAAGGAACACCTATAGGGAACATCATGCCTGTATATATGCATGTATGCATGCATGATCCTGAACCTACAAGTTGTTAAACCAAAATTCGGAACTACACTGGAGACTAGTAGCAAGCTACATTGCTGCGGCTGCGTAAGCCCGGACCTCCTCCAGGCTAACGCAGAGGGCATCTGGATTCTTCGGCGCCTTTCGCAAACATCCCTGGTAGTGGTAGAGTCATAGAGTCAAGCAAGACAATGAGGGTCTTAGGACTCTAAAGAGATGTCATGTGGCCTTAGAGGAATTCCTTGTAAATGCTTTCTGGGGGGCCATGTCCTCAGACATTGGTAGGAAATCTCATCTTCAGGTGTAGGATTCAGTGTTTTGGGTGTTGGGGTTTTCGAGCTTCTTGCAAACTGGAACAAAGTACGGACAAGGGTTCAGGGCTTCGGGTTGTGGCTTGGGCCTTTGGGCTGAGGACTTGGGCTCAGGATGCAGCCATGGACTTAGAGTGAAGTCGGGCCGAACTGCCGATGGGCCTCAACCCTTACCCCCATCTAAACCCTAAGCCCTAAGCCCTAAACCCTAAACCCTTACCCCATCTAAACCCTAAGCCCTAAACCCTAAAACCCTAAACCCTTACCCCCAGACCCTAACTCAAACTCACCCCTAAACCCTACGAACCCTAGGTCTTCAAGCCTCAGCCGGTACAGCCTGGATCCTAAACCCTCTACACCCCAAGTCCCTACACCCTAAGGCCCTTAGACTTACTTCCCACAGAAACAGAAGGTTAAAGTCTCCGATTACTACTAAACTTATAAGAACCCAAAAAGTTTAAAGGTTGGGTACTGGGGAGCTCAGTAGGAGGAACGCTTATAGAACTCCTCAACAAAACCGTGTTAAACGAGCCGAGTAGTTTAGAGTCTAGGGTTTCAGTAACCCCTCCGACTTCGTAAACCCAAAGACACGCACCATTTTAGGACCCAAGTGTATACGGCATGGGAACATGGGCCCTGTACACAACTTTTTCGGTGAAAGGCTTTCCGACTGGGGCCAGTTTTTGAAAGGAATGACTTACGAATACAAGAACTAGGCCCTAGACGCAAGATCCCCTACCAACAGAATCCATGCATCCAGTGCTTGGGGTGCATCAAACCCTAAACCCTAAACCCCAAACCCACATAGAACCCTAAACCCACATAGAACTAAAAACCCCAAAAACCCTGAACTTTGAGGTTTTGAGGTTGTCTGGTGAGACCTGGCCCGAAACAATACGACCTCTCCGGGGCGCCTTCGCTTCAACTTGCGATGCGCACCGGCGCAGCGCATCGCCTCTGGACTTTCCTAAACCATGAAGCTTTAGTATACAGGGGGTTTTAGGTGGGTATGTATATATATATATATATATGTATATGCTCATATACATTTATTTATTTATCTGTTTATTTAGAGAGAGAGAGAGAGTGTGTGTGTGTGTGCGTGTCTGTGTATGTAATTATGAAAGTATACTTCGATTAACAACTGTCCAGAGCCTCGAACTACTCGTACCTGTGGCTACTCCGCCCTTCAAGCTCGAGCACTCTGTCCTTACAGTTCCAATGCATGTATAGGTAGAGCTAAGAAATCGGAAACCGTCACCCAAGACCCAACCCTAAACCTCTAAACTAAACCTTGAACCAAACTCTATAAACTTAGACTAAACATCCCAAAACCTGCAGGTGAAAGCAACATCGTCCCAGAGGTCATCTCATCCCTCTCAGTGCTTAAAGCTGTCTTGGCTTCGGTGCTCACGTTGCAACCCTAAACCCTGAACCCCTAAACCCTAAACCCTAAAGCCCTAAACCCTAAACCCTAAAGGTTCAGGGTTTAGAGGTTAATAAGCTCAGGGGATGAACTCAGGGTCGTCAGTTCTTCTGCTTCAGGGCTCTAGAAATAATGCGTAGGGGTCTTATTAATTAGAATTGGCTTTTGGGTTTAGGGCTTTAGGAGTTTAGGGTCTAAGGGTCTAATATAGGGGCCTCAATAACTAGACTAGGGTTTTGGGNNATAGTATAGGTAATTACGAAGGCCCCTATATTACAGCCTCTGAATGCACACCCAGCTTCGTAGCTGCGGGTAGGAGGCTTCGTAGCCCTTCAGCGAACCCGCGGCATCAGCGTCCATTGGGCCCGTGGAGTGAATTCCAAACCCTTGAGGGTTCATTCGGGCTTACTTCCACCCTACTTGGACCCTAAGACTAAGAAACCCTAAGGTTTAGGGTTTAGGGTACAGTGTTTGGGGCGTCCTTGCGATGCTTCCCGTATGTGGAAAAGAGAAGGTGTTTGTTAGGGTAGAGATAAGCCGCAAACCTCATTGGACTGATGATCATGCCATTGTTCGGGCTAGACATATTTTTCCGGGCCTTTATAATTAGAATAGGGTTTTCGGCCTCCTTTATTGTTGCATGGCTATAAAAAGGAACCCTAAGGAATAATGTTGGCAATAATCATGGTTTCTATATTCCCTCCAGCTAAACCCAGTGCCCTACAAACAACTACATGGAAGCCCGAGTTAATCGTGAGGGTGTCGGATTCGTGCTTATCGATTCTAAGCCATAAACGGCACAGGCCCCAGACGGAAACGACTACCCGCTAGAAAATGCTACTTGGTTTAGGGTTTACAGGGCTTCGGGTCAAAACTCAGTGAAATGCGACCCCCCGCATGGCATGCAACAGAACCGCCATTACCCAACCCTGCGAAGCGGTCGGTTACAAAGCCAGAGATTTAAGTTGCCGGCATCTTGATTGTTGTATGGTTCTGCTGCGAGGATGTGTAGAAGTATATCCCATACCTCATTCCCCAGTTCGGTATGCCCATGCCCCAAAACCTCCATCGAACATGCTTCACCTCCGTCGTCTGAATACGGCAATCAGGTCTTGCAAAGCCTGTTGTAAAAGCCTGCGACCATGGTTCAAGGTAGCTACATGCCTTCGGGGTCTCGGGTATATGTAGGGCATTTGAAACAAGAAGCCCCCAGCTGCCTTCTATCAAGCGCCATGTTGACTGGCCCATTCTTTGGTATCTCAGAGCACCAAAGCCCGAGGCGTTCATGCCCTTGATTCGCGGATCACGCAGGCTGGCCCCAAGCTCAAACCCAAGACCCACATGAAACATTGTTGTCAGGCTTTAAGAGGTTTACGGCCTCCTAGCCCGAAGACTAAAAACACCCGTGAACCCGAAACACTCAAGCGTGAACCCTCATCCTCAAACCCTGAACCCTAAACCCCTATACCCTAAACCCTGAAGCCGTAAAACCCCAAACCCTAAACCCTCAAACCCTGAACCCTAAACCCTAAACCCCTAAGCCCTAAGCCCTGAACCCATCATCCTAAACCCTGAACCCAAACCTGAAAACCTAAAGCGCTTGGGATTGCAAGCCGAAGCCAACGAGACCTGCGATCGCAAACAGCGTGGCCCGCAGCGCGTGACGTGATACAGGTGTACCTTCAATGGATTTAGGGTTTAGGGTTTAGGGTTAAGTGATCGTCGGGCTTAGAGTTAAGTGTACCTTCACGGGATTTGGGGTTTACAATTAAGGACAGTTAGTGCCAGCATTACTCGTAAGCATTGAGGCTATCGGGTTTCCAACTTTTGTGCTTCTACGATAAGGCTTTGGGAGAGTTGAGTGCATCTTGAAGGTGTTTGGGGGATAGGGTTTCTTTGAATTTCAGGGTTTAGGATTAAGTGCACCTTCAAGGGATTTGGGGTTTAGGGCTTAGAGATGTTAGGGTTTAGTGTTAAGTGCATCTTGAAGGGAGTTCTGTTTGGGGGCATTTAGGTTTCATATGTTGGGCTTCTACCATTCTGAGGCTTCAAGGGCTCTAACATTTCATCCGTGTTGTGCCGGGTCTCGTTTAGGATTCCGGATTCTGGACGTGGGGAGTTAGGCGCTCGCTTAGGATACAGGGTGTCGGTACGGGGGGATCAGCCGGATATTCATTACCTACATCGGGCACTACGCCTATGGTTCTGTTCTGTGGCCAGCTTTAGGGCCCACGGTCTTTGAGCTTACCTTGTGGTTGCAAGCCTTATATAAAAGCCTTAAACCTAAACCCAACGAGCACGAAGCATTGCAGCCCATGCTTTCGTCACAGGAAAAATCTAACCTCCTCTGCCACTCTGATGTGCCACCTTCCGCGCTATATATCGGACTTGAGGGATTAGGGCTTCGAGTGTAGATCCCTAAAGGGTACATCGCCGTGCTGCTAAGGCTAATGACAGGAGATGAAAGCAAGCTTTCCAGACCTCTCTGTTGTCAAGTGGTAAGGGGCCTGTGACGCAATCCCAGGTGAGCCAAGGTCAACAAAGCAAGTGCTGCAAAAAGACTTGGTTCCGCTCATAGAAGCTCCAGCCAGTGCAGAATCGTGTCCCGGCATGGAATCCGGTTATGTGCCTTCATGATACAGCGCTATCTGAAAGAGACACGCTAAAAGAGTGAGAGAGAGAGAGACAAAGAGCGAGAGGGAGAAAGGGTGATTTACATATCTGCAAACCCGTTATTGCCACAGGCTGGTCAACGCAGCCCAGTGGCCACATCTACGTATGGCAGGGTAAGACAAGTGGCTCTGTGAGACAGGAGCTTTGCTCAGACTGGGGTTTCTGTAAGACAGCGGCATTACGAGTTCTGAGCTTAAATAACCTGGCTCGGCTTGGTTTGACTACAATACTACTTCTGGCACGCTCACACGACCTGTATGGACATCGTGTCCTCTCCGATCCTCTTCTCATCGGTCTTACTCCGCCTTGCTGTGCTATGACATTGGCAGAAATATAGGGGGGCCTTAGTACTTACCTATAATATTTTGTGGTCTTCCTTACTATAACTATAGTATAATCTACCCCAAAACCCTATTAAAATCATTAAGGCCCTTACTATAATTATAGTATAATATACCCCCAAGCCCTTTTCTAATCATTAAGGCCTCTATCTGAACCCTAAACCCTAAACCCTAAAACCTAAACCCTAAACACTATAAACCCTAAACCCTAAACCCTAAACCCTAAACCCCAAACCCTAAACCCTAAACCCTAAACCCTAAACCAATAGGTCTTAAGAGCCTCGAGGCTCGTTTCTGCTGGCCAGGTCACGACAGGGGGAGCCGCAGGGACAGCATCGCGGAACACCTGTCGGCTGTTCTGGGTTTAGGGTTTAGGGTTTAGGGTTTAGGGTTTATAGGGTTTAGGGTTTATAGGGTTTAGGGTTTAGGGTTTAGGGTTTAGGGTTTAGGGTTTAGGGTCCATGATCCCAAGCCCGAGTTTCGGGATTGTTGCAATGTAAACCCACAAGTTCTTAAGAAACACCTGCGGTCCTAGGGCCCTTACAGGGTTTGGGTTTGAGGGATGTGGGGCCTTCGAGCTGGTTGGGTTTCAGGGCTTCTACGGCTGAGGGCTCTTAGGGATGAGGGTCTTAGGAACACGGGTACCCCCATGAGTCTGTAGGTCCGTAGGTGCCAGGGGTGTTGCTTGAGCCCGAGGTCTTGGGATAAGGGTAGTTCAGGCAAGGGGTCTGGGGTTCGAGGTGGAAGATGGTGCTGCCAGATGAGGTAGTCCGGTATATTGTCTGCATGGTTACAGGGCTTGAGGTTTCGAGTTTAGGGGCTAGTGTACGATTAGCCCTTAGCCCCGAATTGCGGGGCAAGATTGATGTCGGAGGTCGGATGCTTTGTAAAACAAGGTCCGTCCTTAACCCCTCAAAAGCCGACCTTCTCGAGGCCTTACGTAGGGAAACTACGCTAAGGAACTCTGAAACAAGGAGGTTCGGGTTTGGTATGACCACCTTAGATCATCTCGATCCGGATTTGAGGGTGGAGCGTAATGTGCTACTCGCCTTACATTACGAAGAGGGTTGCTAGATGGTAACATCTGTTCTGTTCCTTTCGCTTCTATTCCTAGTGGAAATACGTCGTGTTCAACACTATATGACTATGACACACAATGTAGACCCCTGGGTAATACACGCACTTCTTTTAGGGCCCCCAAAATACGACCCCCATTATCAACCTTATAAGGTAAAGGGACGGGGGCTTTATGAATCAGGGATGGACATAAATACTTGCACATGGGTCGTTCTCTAAATTGGGGTCTCTTTGTAGATCTCCCAAAACAGAACGGCACCCGTATCAAAAGGACCCTGATAGGGACCCTAATTTAGAGAACATCTCGGAGGTAGTGAAGCTCGTAGGAGTCTCCAAGTATTCGTGAAAAAGGAGCAACGGTTGGTGCTTGGGGTCTCGGCACTGATGCTTGTGGTTGACGCATGGGCTTCGGACACATGAACATGGCAGTTTCTAGGAATCATGGCTTCAATGAGGCTTTCTGCTGTATATCGAGTGTTGTCGCAAAGGTAGTACCTGCTCCTCAAGCCTCAAGCGAGGTACAGCTGGGACGGGCTGTCGCGTGCTCGAAAACAACATGCTTAGGGATTTCGGGCTCAGCCGAAAACCCTCAACTTATGTCTTCAAAGCCCCCTCCCCCCCCCGCGCCAGGCACCCTAAACCCCAAACACCCCTTAAACGCACGCATGCAACACCTTCCCGGCCTCGACCTCAAACAGAAGAGGCTCGTGGGCCTTGCTCAGGGCATGTTCTGAATCTTCACAAATCTGAGCCCTAATAACCCAAGTGATGCGTCGTGCTTGTGCTGATTCAAAAGCTTTTCGTGTGCATGATACTCTTGTGAGGAGGAGCGGAAAGGCTCAGTGACAAAATTCAATGGGGTCTCCTCGACGTCGTTGCAGTCTGTCCTAAACCCTAAACCCTAGCCTGAACCCCTAAACCTGCGGGGTTTGGGCTTGAGGATCTTGGAAGGAACATGAGGGAATTCCTATGTGTTTGGACTTGTACGACTGTAGGATGCTTATAAGGCTCGTCTGTAGGATTCTTTAGTGTTTAGGGTTTCGGGTTTGGGGTTTGCTGTGGAATAGCGCGTAGGTGGTTATATCTTGCGACAAGCTTGTGTCGAGTGCAGCGTACTGTTGGCTATGAGCTGTCAAATCCTGTCTATAGAAGGCTTTTCCTTCTTTCTTTCCCACCCCTAGAGTCCTGCCAGTTTTGTTCCTTTCAGAAAATCTAGAGCAGGGAAGCATGAGCGGGGTGCACAGCGCAGTGCATGGCAGGGCAGGGCAGAGGGCAGAGGGGACGGCCAGGCGGGGCAGGCCCTTCAAGGAGACCTGAAGAGGAAACTTTTCAGGAGCCCTTAACTTAAAGAACCTGAACGCTAAACCCTAAACCCCTAAGGGCACGCCTCAAACGCAACCTTGAACCCAAGGCCTAAACGCCAACCCTTCTGGAATCCGCTTCCCAGAACTTGGCAGCCGGCGACAGAGGCAGCTCCCTTGGAGCCTAGGGTTAGGTTTAGGGTTTAGGGTTTAGGGTTTAGGGTTTAGGGTTTCCTAAGCTTTGGCCCATACCGCAGCACTACGGTTGATGGTATAAAACCTACATTATCATAAGGACCCTGAACTATGGGAATTATGGTATATTCCTGTGGGAATTATGGCATATTCCTGTGGGAATTATGGTACATATTCCTTTTAATGGGTAATGCAGGACTTATATCATCATCCGTACGGGCTTAGTTTGCTTTTTGGGCAATGTAAAGGTCTTATCAGGGCTTCATAGGCTTGCCCAAGTAAATAAAATATGCACTTATATTGACCCTTGGGGCGTCTGAGACAACAAACTGTTGGTTGCTGGGATTGAGGTCTAGCGAAGTATCTATATCCTGGAATGTAGTACCTTTTCTGGACCCACTCTGAGTCTAGGGCCCTATACCATAAAAACTAAGGTAACCCAAACAACGTAAACTAGTGCAACCCAAACAACGTGCTACATGTTACGGTCTCGGTACCTAAAGTCTGTTTTGGTGTGCAGAACCCGCCCGACAGCGCCGACACGACACGAATCACATCACTGGATTTCAAAAGTGAGCCATTTGTCCTTAAAGCCCAATACCCTGGCCCAAAAAAGTTTAAACTTTTCTTTTAGTAGGGGTTTAATATACCAAAAAAGTTTAAAGTTTACCTATTGGGCTCCTAAGTTGTCTGCAAGCAGGGATCATGCCCTCTAGCAGCTCGAGCTACTGCACCCTGTATCACTCCAGCAAAGATTGACGATTCAAGAGCGGAAGAAGTTCAGCAACGTGTGCTTGATTAATTTCTAGATTCATGTTCTTTCGCGTTCCCTATTCTGGCTATAGTACCATAGACCCAACAACCTTTTCTGACTATGAAGGCTAAACGGCTAAAGGGTATATATTGTTATTGTGCGACAGCTTTGACATGAGCTTGGGACGGCTGTGGGATTGTTTGTTGGATCTTCCGCCTACTACTACATGGCAATTGGAAGCAGTGGCTTTATATGGTCCTTCGGGCGACGCCATGCTGTCAAACCTCATCCCAAGAAAGCTACGGCCTGATACCGCCTGAAGCAACATCTCCGAAAGTAATTTCCAACTGACACCCGGAATTGCCACGGTAAGCCCGAAGCAACAAACAAAACATCTGCACAAAAACTTCAACAGACTTGAATTAAACCCTAGCCATCGCTCAACCCTGGAGAACCTCCAAGGCGAAATACAGGGAGCTCCAAACTTCGAATAAGGCTTTCTGGAAGGGGCGGAGGGGTGCTATTCTACTATAAATAAAGGTAAAGACACCCAAACTAGTGGTCCTTGTTTAGGCCCCTATGTTAGGCAGGCTCAAGGGTTTCTAGCAGCCTTTTGCTCTGTTTTGGATTTTGGGCAGTTTTGGGTGTCGGTTTTCGGGTTTAGTGTACTATACCCTCCAGGGGCCCTAAAACCCTAAACTCCAGCCGAACCCTAGCTTTGCACCCTGAAGCGCATCTCAGAAGGTTTTGGACCGAAGCTACAAGCAAATCCTGTACAAACTGAACCACCCTAAACCCCAAACCCTAAACCCTACCCCATGATCAAGACCAAGATCTCAATAAGCCCAAAAAACGTGGAAGTCTACGCCTCCGAGGAATAATATAGGGGCCTTAGAGACTAGAATAGGGTTTTGGGGGCACATTCTAGAATGAGTATAACTAATAGGGAACCCATCAAAATAGTAGTGGTAACCTGGTAATTATATAGGTTCCTATACTGGGGTGAAGGGTACTTTGATGGAAGAAATACGTAACCTAAGCCCGAAAGTTCCCACCAGCGTCCTGCGACCAAGCTGCCATAGGTTTCCTGCGTTTTGTTTTGCGTTTTTGAAAGGTTGGGAGCGCTGCGAAGAGACTGGGATCAGAGGTAACAACTTCTACTGTGAAGAGATTTTATTAATAGCTCTGCTAGCCTTCGAGAGTTGGATTTCCAGAAAGACACCTGCCTCATGATGTCCCTCGAACGTGAATCCGCACCTGCCGTATTAACCCGACAGTGTTACGTCAGAAACCCGAGACCCTAAAGCCTGAAACCTAAACCCTAAACCCCAAACCCTGAACCCAAACCCTGAACCCTAAACCCTAAACCTGAAATCTTCAATTCCACTCTTGATCCAAGGTCGGACCGTTCAGGCTTTAGGGTTTTGATTTAGGGTTTAGGGTTTAGGGTTTAGGGTTCTCCAATGGCCTAGGGGCACTGAACAGGTATTGCTGGACTTTAGAGCCTAAACCACCCATGCGAAACCCTCTTCCGCAGATCCCAAAGTACCCTAAGTCCTTAACCCTGAACGCCCCACAGAGCCCTCTAGGTCCAGCAACATAGGGGTATGAATCGCTTGAAAAGGTTTTGAAGCACACCGAAACATAGCTTCTGAGGCTCTAAGGAACCTTTAGGTGTCGGAAACGATTCACTCAGAATCATAGACCCTAAACCCGAAACCCTAAACCCTAAACCCCAAACCCCAAACCCCAAACCCTAAAACCCCCCACCTTTCCGGGAAACCTCCGTCCTGGTAGTGGAAAGCCGCCGACTCCTCTTGCGCCGACAGCATGAGCTGAAGGGTGGCGAAAGCATGAGCCTGGTGGCTGCATTGCAGCTTCGGGATTTAGGGTTTACGGGTTTAGGGTTGAGGATTTAGGGGTGTAGGGCGGTTTAGGGTTTAGCGTTGGGTATGGGGGCCTCCAGCGTTAGGGGTTTCGTATCCCTGCGTCTGTATGGACAAGGCTCGACAGTGCGAACGGCCTACACTCTTTCGCCCAAACCACCGAAGCGTCAATTCGAAACCCTAAAGGCCCTAAAGCCTAAACAATCTCAATCAAATCCTTAAAGCCACAACCCTACAAGCGCTAGCCCCCGAGCACCCTAAAGGCCCTATAAAGCCCAAACAATCTCAAATCCTTAAAGAGCCACAACCCTACAACGCCCTACAAGCGCCCTAGCCCTAAACCCTAAACCCTAAACCCTAAACCCTAAACCCTAAACCCTAAACCCTAAAACCCTAAACTCTGAATCCGGCTGTCAGGCCTGCACCTCTTCTGGTGCCATCCATTGGCCCCGGCTCCACCTCAGCGAACGTCATGAGCCAACGCATAGGTCTTACTGTAGATGATAAAAATTCCGGCATTACCTGAGGGACCCTAAACTATGGGAAGTATGGTATATACCTTACTGTAGGTAATGCAGGATTTATATCATCAACCGTAGGGTTTAGGCTCAAAGGGTCTCGGGCCAAAGCCTTCGGAGTATCAGGGCTTCAACTTTTGAGGCTTCAGGGCCTCATGTAGAAGCCTAAATCATGAGAGTAGGGGTTTGAGGGGGTATATTATACTAGATCTATGATAAGGAACCCCCAAAAGAGTGTAGGGAAGTATTTAGGCTGATATAGTCAGAGTATGGGGGTTAGGGCTTTATCAGGCTTCAGGGCCTATGCTGACGGTTGAAACTGTTGGTCTTATATAGTTTTCTAGCGAGTTTTGAAGGGTGTAGCAGGGTTGAGGGCTCTCGGGCTTTGGGGCAGTGGTTGCGGTGACCCTAAACCCTAAACCCTAAACCCTATCCGGCCATGAGTAGAACTCTAAGCTTTCCGGGCGCCTTAAGTCGGGAGACGCCCAACACTAGCAGGGTCGAAGTGCACCTCCGCTACCCAAATCCGGAAGCCGGGGTTAGCACAAATTTAATTTTTGTATAGGGCTGATGTAGATGGATTTGAGCTTTGGCTTCAGGGTACATTTATGGTCAAAAGCGTTTAGGGTCTATAGTCCCTGCTTGTCCAGTATTCTGGGCAACTAAAGGTAAGCCTTCGGGAGTATATTGGGATTATAGTACCCCCTCAAAAGAAACGTTAAAGGTTACCTACTCCACAACAGGGTACTACTGGCTGACCGGGAAGACTTACAGGTACTATCCTGGGTTGCTGCTAAGGAACCTAAATTAACTTACCAGAAAAAATCGCCAAATAGGGCAAAGTGTAAAATGTCCGAAAGGCCTACATAGTTCAGCTCCCTAAACCCTAAACCCTAAACCCACGGTTTAGTTCACAACTACCGCCGTATCTTGCGTCTGGGTGGCAGAGGCCGCAGTTCCGCCACTGCAGCAATGGCCGAGGAGATCCATTCCTGCCATGAAAATGGGAGAACGGTTTAGGGTTTAGAGCTTAGGGCTTATAGGGTTTAGGGTTTAGGGTTTAGGGTTTAAGAATAGCAACAGTAATAGTAATAACAACAGGAATAGTAATAGTACTATTAATTAGTAGGAGGAATCGTTGCAATAACAGTACTAGTAATAATGATAGTAACCGATAGTGCTGGTAATGATAGTAATAGCGCTAGTAATCGGAACAAGAACAAGAGTACTAGTAGTAGTGATAGAAATAGTTGCGGTCAGGATTTGGGGCGCTTGGGGTCTAAGAGTCGGGAGTTTGTTTTTGGAGGTTTCTGTGGCTTCGAGGTTTAGGGTTTAGGGTTTAGGGTTCAGGGTTCAGGGTTTAGGGTTTAGGGTTTAGGGTTTAGGGTTTAGGGTTTAGGGTTTAGGGTTTAGCCGAACACCTCAAGTAACCGATAATGGTATGCTTCCCAAACTACTACAGAACCTTACGACTATCTAAACCCTAAGCCCGAAACCCTGAATACTTAAGTAAATACTTAAGTTTTGGGGGCCCGTTTGGACCTGGGAGGATTAGGGTTCAGTTCAGGAAAGGATGAACTATTTCGGCTTTTGGGACTAGCGCGCGGGTTGCGGGTTATGGGTTTAGGGTTTAGGGTTCCATGCCAGGTTTTCGGACTCAAGTGTGGCATAGAGAGGGTTCGCGGGACAGTTGCATGACTCCTCTTTGATCTTGTCTGACATCTGACACTTCCCAACAAAACCGGCAATCGCCCCGTCTCCTGAGGCAAGTGGGCACTGCAGGAACCTGTGGTGAGACGCCAAGCATCCGTTCTGTAGACCATGCAACGGAATGCTTCCATTACTATCTGCCCTCTACAGTACTACTATCCAAAACCCACGTTGGGTAATTACTTTGGACCCGTCGGGCAAACCCCGTGCAAACAAGTGCAAACCAAAATCCTAAACTCCTGCAACCCATAAACACCTGAACCACTGAACCCGCCTTCCCCCCTCAAACAAAAAGACTTACAACACTTCTAGATCCTAAGTCCGAACCCTAACAACATAACCCCAACCAAACTCAAGCCCTGATACCCAAGAGCATCGACCTCAGCCGCAGTTCCGTGATCAGGGAACTTCCGTTGAAATGTGGACCTCGGCACGTCGAATGTCGGGGCCCTAATCATGGGAATAGGGTCTTGGTGCATTCTAGGATACTTATGCTAACAGAAACGATCGGGGAATATTCCCAGGAAATATTGAAACCCCAATGTTCAGTTCAACCCAGGACAGTGTCGATTTGGGGTTTGGCAGGGCTTAGTAAATGAGAGGTTTTGGGTGTTAGGGTTGAGGCGGTTTGGGGAGGCCTCTACATCACTGTTTTGGGGGGTTTCTCATTGTATTTTTTTTATTCTACACAGGACCCAAAACCCGATTCTCATTGTTAAGGCCCATACATTACTGTTGCGGGGGCTCCTCATGAAGGACCCCAAAGCCCTATTCTAATTACTAAGGCCCATACTTTATGTCTTTGAGTCCTACCTGTAGTCTCCATTGTAGTTCTTTTTTAGGGATACCTTATAAAATCCTTGATATATTATTGGTTAAACCAGAAAAAGGAACTACAATGGAGACTATAGGTACTACCGAATACGGTAAACCCGAGACCGAGATTGCGAGCTGGGGAGCTCGAGGTTTGGGCCTTAGGGTTTAGGGGTTTAGG